>JAVUPR010000510.1:0-205000 GCA_036785695.1 Gentiana straminea
TGTGTTCTTCTTGTTTATGGTATTTTGTCATTGCCATTATCTTTTTCGTTAGAATTGCTTTTGAGTTTGTTCTTTCTTAGGTAGCAAGACACACACATCTATTTTAACAGTTTTAATGACAATGTAAGATTTATTGAGAAGAGACGACAAAGGCTGAATAATAATTTTGACATGTGGTGGATATTTAAGCTACCCTCGAACACAAAGGACCTACTTTGTGGTCAGAGTGGTTGAGAGCTGAGCCTGAGCTCTTTACCTTGAGCTCTTGCTGAGTCCTTTGCAAGCTTGAGGGCCCGGCATTGACGGTTTCACCACCATTACATACATGTGGCCATTATAAGGCAAGCTCATCATGAACTCTGACCTATTGCATTCAAATATGAGTGTATGCTTTTGGGGAGGAGCCATATATTTAAACTTAGGTAGTGGACAATGTTAGGATGATCGGGTGGGTTGGGTTGGGTTAGGATGTCTTGGGGGATTAGGGCAAATTATAAAGGATATTCTTGTATAAAAAATCTGAGTGGGCTTAGCTCATCTAGGCATATGTTATACCTCCACATTTGGTATGCTTCCCTCACAACATCTCTATGATCCTACCCTCGATTATATCCATAATTATGCACAAGATCGTTGTTCTTCATCATTGTTTGTGTATACAATTTCTATGATTACACTGTAAATGCTCACAATAATCAACTATCTCTCTGAACTCATGGGTCACTTGAGCATTAGAAGGATTTTCAAGAGACAATCTCCGGTCTCTATGAGTTCATGTTTGTCACCCAGTGCATGTAACATTCCCATAGATACAATAAATTTGACCTAGCCCGGTGATTATTCACCGTATCCATCTCGTTAAAGTAGATTATTAATAAATGTTTTTACCCGTCATACTACATTAATACCCCTCCAGGCTACTATACAATATACTCCCTCCGTCCCGCAATATAAGTCTTTTTAACTTTTTTGTGGTGTCCCAAAATATAAGTCCTTCCCACATTCCAATACGATATTAAATGCATTGTTTTCACTTTCACACTAAATAATGCAATATTATTAGTCAGTCCCAGAAATACAATATTTTACATTGAAATATTAAAAAGTAACTCATTTATAAGGTTTTCTTAAACTGTGTGAAATGACCAAAAGACCTTGTTGGTCCCTTGAAAAAGGCTTTGGTTAAGTTTATAGGGGGGGGGGGGGGGGGGGGGGGAATAAACTTAACACATAAAACTTTTTGGAGTTAACAAACTCAGCAACTTCAGCCAGCCGCCGACCGGTCGGGAGTCCGTCGATACTCGAGAGTTTCCGACCGTTGAGTTATCCGAATTTGTGCAGCGGAATATATAAAAAATTTAAGCCTTATTACTTGTTGTTAAATATGATACCAAGTATTAGATACTCAGTAGTGTATGTGTGTGATTCAGTTGCTAGATTCAATAGATTGATGTGCTAAATATCCTAAATGCAGAATATAAATGCAGTAAGTAAGTAGGTAGATTTTATAGTGGTTCCAGGTGGTGTAATCTTATCAGTACACTCTTCTCCTGTGATGTTGGAGGTAATTCACTAGAGATTCTAGAGGTAGCTGTTACAAAAAATCCCTAAGTTGCTTGTCCTTCACCAATAACTATGGCTTCATAAACTGAACACTTGGAACAGGTAGGATTGCTGCTTCAAAGTCTTGCACTGGTCCTTGAAGGGTAGGATTGCCTCTTCACCAGCTCCACCACAAACAACAGTCCTTGACACAAATGTGCTTCACTGTCTTCAGTAGATTCTTTGTAAAAGAAAGATTTGAATCAAGTAAGCGATTCAGCTTTCAGCGGCTTGATCAGGATGATATGATCAGCAGCTTGATGTCTTCAAGTGTGTAAACTTGATGTAGCTTGAATGCAGATTACACATGAAGATCTTTTCTGGATCAGTAGCTTTATGCTCAGTAAGGTCAGCAGGGTGTTTTCTTGATAAGAATTTGCAGCTCAGGATTATCTGTTATTTTTCATCAATCATCATCTAAGTATCTGAGTTAGGAGTCCTCTATTTATAGGTAGGAATCCTTGTGACTTATGTTTGAAATTCAAACATAGCCGTTTCAGTTTTGTCCCATTTGACTTGCTTTTTCTGACCGTTTCTAGGACTGATACTGTCAGATTCCTTTTTGACAGTATGCAGTCTGTCCACCCTTTGACTTGTAACCATTGGATAAAGGTCTGAATCATCCCAACGTCCCTTTAATCTTAACCATTGATTTGTTTGATAAATTAGAGGTTGTTAGCTGTCCCTTTCTTTGTAGTCTTCCAATGTAGCCTTTGAATAATTCGAAGTATATGTATCAGCAGGTTCCTGTGACTATAAGTCTGGTGAAATACTTATCAGTCAGCTGATCCATATTTTTCTATGTTTATGAAACAATGCAGCTGACTTCTTTTATCTAATTTTTATTTATGAAGTTAGATTACACCATTTAATCATAACCAAGTTCCAACCACCACTTAACTTATGGAACTTAGACCTTGTACACAAGGTATATGTAATCGATTTAGGTCATCACGGACTTCCCTAAATTTCGATTCCATATCCTTGACTTTAATTACTAAGTTTGATCCCTTAGCCTTCAATAACCGAGTTTGAGCCCTCGCTACTTTCGGTCCTCGAGCAGTTCCTAAACTAGTCTACCGACCTAGGTACCCCACCGATATAGACGGTGTCCGTCGATGTAAGTCGGTGACCATTTACGATTCTTGTTTGATCAAACCTATACAAGATCAAACTCTAATAAACCTATACATTTGATCTAGACATCTTTTTGCCTTTGCTCTATAACAACCTAGTCTGGCACTCATCACTAAAACATAAAAATAAGTCCAACAATTTCCCCTTTTTGGTGATGATGCCAATACCCTTCTTACAGCAAAGCAAAAAAATTAAAAACAAGAACAAAACAAACTTAGTCATCTCTCATTATAATCATTTGTTCAAAAGTATTACAGTCTAGAATCAGCAAGAGTATAAAGAAGATAAAGTATGCTGATCTAGTGTCTTCATTCTCTTTCTTCTCTTGCCTTCTCTACTTGCTCTTGATAAGCTCTTATCACTCTAATCATTTCTCTCATCCATTCATTTTCAATAAGAGAGAAATCAATGTGAGGATTCACTTCTTTCCACCACTTCCATGCTTCAGGCCGAGTGAGATTGATCTGGTGTACTCTAAAGCCTAAACGCATGTAAACTTCCTTAAATTCATTCAGTGATTCTTTTGCATTGGTGGTAGGTAAACTCCTTCCACCTCTTCCACCTCTATGAGAAGCTCTCAAGGCTTTGACTCTTGCTTCCCAAAACTTGAGTCCTAGAAAGGAGTTCAACCCTTCATGAAATCCCTTGTCATGATAAGGTCTCCTCTTGCTGTTGTAAACTTTCTTATATTATTTGAGAAGATCATCAGTGAGTGAAAGTCTGCCAAGTGCAGGTTCTCTGAATGCATTAGTGTCATCTTCCCATATTTTCTTAGCAAAGATCCTAGCAGCCTCTTTTGCTACAGCTGTCTGACTCTCTTCCCCCTTATTGACATCATCAACAAAACGGGACAGCAGGCCATGCACACTCTCCTGGGTGATTACTAGATTACTCAGTTGTCCCTCCATGATTTCAGTTCTAGTATCAACTACAGTAATCCTTTGTTGCATTGTTTGTTCCAGTAGATTGATCCTCTTAGTGAACTTAGGATCCAATCCAGCAGGTTGAGGTGCAGAAGCAGGTTCAGGAGGTCTGTGTACTTCAGCAAGATTATCCAATTTCTGTTGAATAGAGGCAAACTGATCTTTCAAAAACTTCTCTTTCAGTGTATTGCCTTGTTTGATTCCCCTCACATCTTGTGTTAGATCAGCAATATCATACTGTGTAGATGTGAAGTTTGAAGCAACTGTCTCAGTAGATCTTTTATGATTATCCACAAGGTTCATCAGTTCTTCAAATTTATGCTCCTGTCTGTCAAGTTGAGTCCTTAACTATGTTATGTCATTACTGACATCCCTCAACTCTTCCAAGACATGTGCTGGTACTCCACCAGCCATTCCTCCAGCAGCTCCATCAGCAGGTTCTTCTACATTGTACTGTTGCCTCTGTCTGCTGATAACCAAGGCATAGCTCATATCCCTTCCAACAGAGTTAGGTCCTTGGAATTCCTCCATAATAGGATCAAGAGCAGGTTCTTCAAAAACTGGTACAAATGCCTGTTGAGGTTCATTATCAATTGGTTCTTCCTCAGGCACTTGAAACTCTTCATCACTGTAGTCATAGTCCAGCAGCTGTTCATCCTCATCAATAACAACAGTCTGCTGACTATCCTTACCTTCAGTGACCTTTCCTCCAGCAGGCTCTACTACAAAGCAGCCTGTTCTCCAACAACAGCAGGGGTTTCCTCCAAACCCATAGATAGTTCCAACCTATGTCCAGGTGCTGTTTTTACCTCAGCAACCTGTACCTCCTGTTCCAATATGTCCAGGTGCTGTTTGTACCTCAGCAACTTGTACCACCGGTTCCAACCTTTGTTCAGGTGATGTCTGATCCTCAGCAACATGTACCTCCTCAATCAACAATGGTGATCCTTCAAATCCCATCACCATGTCCAATCTCTGTGCAATCACCGTACGTTTCCTCGGTGATTAGCACCCTTTGTACAAGGATTGCAGGGAATTCAACCCTATTTTCTTCTTGAAACCCTTCAGCATTAGCAATCCTTCTTAGAGTATTGGCGAGTCTTGAATAGAGTGTCCCGAGTGTCAATCCAAGATTGATATTGAATTGAATCATCGAATTGACATCGTGCTCACTATGATCATCACCCTCTCATCATCCAAATCTTCATTACGTTGATCATCGATTGCTCAAGTAGCTTCCACAACAAATGAAGTATCTAATGCACCAACCCGATCCGTTGCCTCCAAGATTTATCCCATCATTTATCAAGGCCTCCGGACCATCTATGGTGAGATCCTCCGGATCCTCATCCATCCGTTCATTTTCTTGCCTCTCGAGATCGTCCGGCACCGTGGATCGCTCTACTCTTGGTTCAATAATCATTGCAGTCCCACTGACTCCTCTTGGACCAGAGGGATGATAATCACCAGAATCAGATGATGAAGAGTCATCACTGTGTGATTCATCTCTAGGATCTCTGAATTTGATACCATCTTCCTGCTTTTGTTCATCAATAAGATCCATCAGTCTTGCTTCCTGTCCCGGATTTTATCAATACAAAACACAAGTAATAAACCGGTTAACCTCAAGTGCAAGGATCGTAGTAAAGAGGCTATGCCGGGTCGATCTTACGGGGAACTAGACGAATGTTAACCCTAGCTTTTGTTTTTAACTAACTATTGCCACACAAATATGCGAAGAAAATAACTAGACAGAGGAGATTAATCCAATGCTAGGAAAGATTGAAAGCGATAAAAATAAACTAAAAGTGCGGGAAAATAAATTAACTAATCTAAACTAAGCTATGAGGATTGTAAATCAAGTTTATAAAAGACAAACGAGGATTGATCCACCTATCAACATGCATTGATCTATTATCTCGATTTTACGTGGTATTTACTTAGGTTGTGATTCACCTTACCTAAACATGAATTCCTAATTCCTTAGGCAATCCATCTATTAACCTAGTATCTTCCAATACTAAATTAACACGTTAAAAAGATCAAAGGTGTCAACTTTTACGTTAACGATCTAGTTTTTAGACTTACTAACTTCCGTTAATATAAATCTAATGAACTATTCTTATCTATGGTGATCTATGCTATTCAAGATTTCCATCAAACAATAACGTATCAAGCATACAACATATCTTCCAATATAATTGCATTAAAACAAGAATATGCATAGATAAGAAACAACCGTAGTAAATACTCACAGTAAAAGTCGAAATAAATAGATCAATTCAATGCTGATGGCTTCACAATTCTCGTTTGAAGGAGGTTCTAGCCTCTGAGCATCCTCGGCAACCCGAAAAGCGAGTAAAAATAACATACTACTAGCCTACTTTGACCGAATTTAAAGTTGCATAAAACTCGGAAATAAAAAGCGTAAAATCGCAAAGCCAAAGCCGCACCTAGAAATTTAGGGTTCGAATTGTGTGTATGAGATTGAGAAATCGCGCCTATTTATAGATTTTTATGTCGGTTTAGGCTAAGGCGGTGCTTGGACGCCCGTCCACTATCTTGGACGCTCGTCCAACGGCTTACGGACGGAGGTGAACGCTCGTTCGAACGCGTCCGAACTCTCTCGAATGTAAAATATGATTCGGACGCTCGTCCACTTATCAAACGCCCGTTCGGTCTTGGACGCTCGTTCGGCTCGGATGAACGCTAGTCCGGCTTCGATCAAGACTTGATAATTCCATCTTTATCTTCTTTTCTTCTCTATCCAATTCACCATTATCTCTTTTAACTTGAATTAGCTCGAAATTCATCAACATTTGATCATCAATTGAGCCACATAATTGTACCTACATGACATCAAAAACACCGCAAAGCGTAACATAATTCCAATAAACATAAAATCATAATTAAAACATATAAATTCACCAACTTTGCGATTAACTCATTAAAAATGTCATTTGCTCAATAATTCCATTTAAACACGTGATTTCCATGCAATTCATACGAATGTGGTGGAAAACATTAGAAAATATAACGTCATAAATCATATAATTTCACCCTTAACACTTCCAACAGAGAGGTACCAACCAAATCCAGCAGATTCTCCACTCCTAATTTCTCAAAAGCCCACTCCTCAAAATCTGTCATTGATTCTGCAGCTGGCTTTTGTCTTTTATAAAAACCAAACTTCCACTGAAAATAATCAGCTACCAGCTGGAGCTTTGGATCAACATACCCTTCTTTCTTCTTTTTCTCTTGTCTTTCAAAGGGCATGGTTGGGTGTCTAGGAGCAATTTGAGTACCTTGCTGACCTCCAAAGGTCTCCACCAGCAGAGTCATAGTTTCTTCAACAGATGCCTCTAGGTCCAAAGGTTGCTCAGATTGTACATTGGTACCTACCACCTCCATCTTTTCCACACTGGGTTCCCCCTGACTTACATGCTCATCAGCAGGGTTAGCAGCAGACTGCTCTTCCCCCTGAACTATTGCAGAACTTGCAGGGTCTTGTACCAACTTCTCAACTTCCACGAAAAGTGCGGACTCGTAGTCCGTCGTGGTTCTTCAATAAGTTGCTCAACAACAACTTGTGCATCTTCAGGAGGCTCAGCAGCCTTTACAGGGGAGGATTCTACTTCTTCAGCAGGCTCAGGTTCAGCAGCCTGCTATGATTCTCCAGTAGGTTGCTCAACAACAACCTCTACTATCTCAGTAGGCTTGATAGTTGTTAAGGGCTCGGCCTCAATAGCCTCTCCTTCTTCTTCTTCCCTTTGAGTCTCCAAAATCCTCAACCTGTTTTCCTTTGCCATGTTTCTTTTTCTTGGCAATCTCTTTCATTCTCTTGGAAAGTTCCTCTGATTCGTCTCAGTAGCCTTCCTCTTTCTACTGAATTCTTTCTGTTGCTCCTTCAAAACTTCAATAACAGACTTCTTCTTTGCAACTACAGCAGGGTCAGTAACCTCAATTTCAGCTAGACCCTCAGCAGACTCAGCAATCTCTACTGTTTGCTTCATTGTCTTCCTAGGCTTTAACATTTCTGTTATCTTTCTTGTATCAGCAACCTTTCTCTTCTCAGCAACCTTCTTAGGTGCAGCAGACTTAGTAACTTCCTTAACAGTTTGTTTGACCTGCTCACCACCAGCATCATCATCTCCTCCATCATTATCACTTTCTGTGGCTTCATCATCCACATCTTCATCATCATCTAAGCCAGGAATGAGTGTAGCAACTTCTGGCTTATACCTCGATTTGTTAATCTTTTCAGATGAAATATCAGGTATCTGAAAATGGTTCAACAAGGTCTGAATCAGTAGACCTAGGGGTTCGACTTTGGACTTCCTCACACCATCTCTGTCTTCAGTAAACACCTTCTTCATGTAGTGTATGAAGAATCCAGCCCAATCAAACTTCATACTTCTGCAGATAATGATCAGCATATCTATCTTAGGTCCAAACAATGTATCTAGACTCCCAATGAATCCCAAAATAGTTTTGGCAATCAATTTGCTCAGCAGGTTGTACTCATATCCAATATGCTTCACATTAATGCCTAGAGATGAAGATATCTTCTCATTTGTCTTTATGGCATCCACAAACTTCATCCTTGGCAGATTCATTGCTTCTGGATTGGTGGGGGCATTATTTCCAGGTCCAAAATGGAATAATTCTCTCAGTAGGTCTGAGGAAATTTCAATTTCTCTTCCATTAACTGTTGTAGTGAAGGTCACTCTACCTTCATGTATAACAATGTTCTTCCAGAACTCCAACACATTAACATATGAAATTCTTTCCAGCCTTCTGTTGATAATGTTTTCCAAACCAAAGAACCGTGTCGATTCTTCGTCCTATGTTAATGGCTAGTTCAGTAGAGTGACAGTCAGTCACATAGCCTCTTACACTTTGACTGGTGCCAATATGAACTTCATCCTTGTTTGCCATGATAAATTTGAGAAAGATGAAGAAGAAAGTGTTCAAATCTGTGTTCACACAAAGTAATTTCAGAGAAATTGCAGATTGAGAGTTGTGAGTGTGAACTCTGTGTATATCTCTGTATATATAAACAGAGGTAGTTGTAACTGTCAGAGCACGTACTGTGGTATTAACCACGATTAAATCTGAGTGAATGCTGTCTTGACACGTGGCCCATTACTTTTCCATAACATTTTGTAACCGTCAGATCGTGTAACTATGGTTACAAAGATAGAATAAATATCCCGCCATTTGCTTTTTGACTTTTGTAAAGTTTGATTGAGTAACGTTTCCTTCAGCAGCCTTGTCATCAGCAGACTTGGCTCAGCAGCCTGCTGACAAATATGCCTCAGCAGCCTGTTGACAGAATTACTTTGCTGATCTTCTATTCCTCCTTGTTTTGTTCAATTGATAATACAAGATGAAGTTTAAGACCAATGACCGATCCGTCAAGTGAGCTCACCCAACATGACAAAGACCAATCCCCTTGGCAACTTCATTTGCTCAATTGTCCAAACATAAGTACATGGAATTGTTGATACCAATGACTAACTACGCTAAGTGAGCTCACCCAACATAGCAAAGACTAATCCCCTTGGTGAATTCCAGTACATTGCTGATCATAGATGTATCGGTCAACTTTTATAATTCCAAGTTCAGTTCTTAGTTTAGCAAATCTTTCACTATCCAGTGGTTTAGTGAAAATATCAGCAAGTTGATCTTCAGTAGGGATATACAGAACCACCACATATTTCTTTTCAACATGATCTCTTATAAAGTGATGTCTCACATCAATATGCTTGGTTCTTGAGTGCAAGACAGGATTTTCTGTGATTGCAATTGCACTTGTGTTGTCACACATTATAGGAATTTCTCTTTCCTCAATTTCATAATCCCGTAATTGTTGTCTTAACCACAGTATTTGTGCACAGCAACTTCCAGCAGCAATATATTCAGCTTCAGCAGTGGAAGTTGATATAGAATTTCGTTTCTTGCTAAACGTAGAAAACCCGTCTATTTCCCATTAACTCGACAGTTCCCTGTGGTGCTTTTTCTATCAATCTTGCATCCAAAGCATAATCAGAATCTGAGTATGATATAACTTTGAAGCTTCCATATTTTGAATACCATATCCCTACTCCCAAAATCTCTTTTAGATACTTGAGAATCCTTTTGACTTACTTGACTAAATGACTTTCTTTAGGTTTTGATTGAAATCTTGCACAAACACTTACAACAAAGGATATATCGAAGTCTGCGCGATAAGAAGTATGACATACTGCCTATCATTCTTCTGTATAAGGTTTGATCAACATCTTTGCCATCTTTGTCTTCATCCAATCTAATGTTTGCACTCATAGGAGTTGATACTTTGGTGCTGTTTTCCATTCCAAATTTCTTCAGTAGCTCCTTGGTATACTTGGTTTGATGAATGAAGATTCCATATTTCATTTGTTTGACTTGCAATCCCAAAAAGTTGTTCACTTCTCCCATCATACTTATTTGGAATTTACTTTTCATCAGATTTGCAAACTTTTCACATAGCAATTCATTTTCAGAACAAAATATTTTGTCATCAACATAAATTTGTACCAGCAGGGTGCCGTTTCCTTCATTGATTCTGGAAAGAGTCTTGTCAATGGTACCTTTAGTAAAACCATTGTCTACCAAGAATTGAGATAGAGTCTCATACCATGCTCTTGGTGCTTGTTTCAAGTCATAAAGTGCTTTGTTGAGTCTGTACACTTTATCTTCTTGATCTTTAACTTCAAATCCAGGAGGTTGCTTGAACATACACCTCCTCTTCTAGAATGCCATTCAAAAATGCACTTTTGACATCCATCGATATACCTTGAAGTTTTTATAAGCAGCATATGCCAAAAATAATCTGATAGCTTCTAATCTTGCAACAGGGGCATATGTCTCATCAAAATCTATTCCTTCTGCTTGAGAGTAGCCTTTCGCTACTAGTCTGGCCTTATTTCTCATAATGGTACCAGATTCATCCAATTTGTTTCAGTATACCCATTTTGTTCCAATAATGTTTGCATGATTTGGCCTATCCACTAGTGTCCAAACTTGATTTCTTTCAAATTCATCCAGTTCTTCTTGCATAGCAATTATCCAATCTGGATCTGATATTGCTTCTTCAACAACTTTAGGTTCCATTTGAGATAGAAAGCAAGTAAACATCGCTTCTAATTGTCTTCTAGTCCTCACACCTTGCTGTATATTGCCAATAACTTGTTCAGCAGGGTGATCCCTTAACCATTGTGGATTCTGGTTAGATTGATTCTCAGGAACATCATCTTCAGTAGGGTCTGCTATTGCTTCTTCAACATGGGGTTCAACAGATCCTTGAACTGCTTCAGTTGTTGCATCAGTAGTGTTACCAGTAGGGTATTCAGTAGGGGCATAATCAGAAATCTTTAAGTAATTAAACCTTTCCAAAACTTCTACACATTCTGGATCAGTGACTTGTTGATTCTCAGCAGGTTCTGAACCTTCTTCTTCCATTCCAGTGAACTTAGGTTCATCAAATACAACATGTATTGTTTCTTCATGTTTCAGTGTCCTTTTATTCAGTACTCTGAATGCCTTGCTGACTGAAGAATATCCCAAGAAAATTCCTTCATCTGATTTTGGTTGGAATGTCTTCAATTGCTCCTTATGATTCAATATAAAACATTTGCTTCCAAATGGATGGAAATAGATACATTAGGTTTCCTTCCATTCCAGATCTCATAAGGTGTCTTCAACAGCTTCTTGTTCACTAAGGTCCTGTTTTGTGTATAGCATGCTGTGTTAACTGCTTCAGCCCAATATCTTTCAGGCAATAATGCTTCACAAATCATAGTCCTTCCTGCTTCTTTTAATGTCCTGTTTCTTCTTTCAGTAACCCCATTTTGCTGAGGTGTACCAGCAGCAGCAAGTTGATGTAGTACACCATTTACGTTCACAATATTCTCTTATAATCTTGTTGAGAAATTCGGCACTTTATCCGATATGATCTTCACCACTTGTCAAACTTTTCTCATTTTGCAATCTCTTCAAAAGTTCAGGCATCTTTTGAAGTGTTTCACTTTTCTTGTTCATGAATACTACCCAAGTGTATCTTGGATAATCATCCACAACTACTAAAGTGTACTTCTTTCCTGTTACACTTGTTGGTGTTACTGGTCCAAACAGATCCACGTGCATCAGCTCCAAAACTCTTTTTGTTGATTGCTTAGTTTTTGACTTGAAGCTTGATTTTGTTTTTTACCTTGCTGACAGGCATCACATATAGCATCCTTTCTGAATGTGATCTCAGGTAAACCAATTACCAGTTTCTTCTTCACTAACTGATTGATATCATCAAAATTTAGATGATTCAACTTCTTATGCCATAACCAATTGAGTTCTGACTTGGTATGCACAATCAGGCATGTTTCTAGAACAGCAGTAGACCAATCCACAACATACATGTTTTGTTGTGTTCTTCCAGCTAACACAACTTGACCACCTTTCACTAATGACAATACATGTGTTTTTGTCAAAAGTGACCTTATAGCCCATGCCACAAAATTGTCCAGTGCTCAGCAGGTTGTAGTCCAGTCCTTCCACATATGCAACATTCCTGATTATTAATCCATTTCTTACAAGTGTGCCATATCCACTTGGGTATCCTGGTGTGTTCTTGTTTCCAAAATTCACTCTTGGACCATCATTTGCCACAAAATTTGACAAACATTGCTTATTCTTTGTCATATGTCTGGAACATCCACTGTCAAAGTACCAGACACCCTACAAAACAAATTTAATGCGTTTTAGGTACCCAAAACTGTTTGGGTCCATAGTGGTCAGTGGCAAGCATGACCCTTGGCAAATTTCCATAAGGTCTTCTTTGAAAGGTATCATACTTTGGTTCATACATGTATTCTACACATCCATAAGTTCTAACAATTGGTTGTGTAGGATTCACATATGCTTTCTGGCCTTTAGGAATATAATGCTGTTTAAAGTAATTTCTTTTGTTAGAAGCACTTGGATAACCATAGGTTTGCCGTCCGTGCACGTTAGGAACGCCCCCCGTAATATGGAGTCTGCTGAGGTCCCTGATGAGGTCTTGTATAAGTCCTCTGCTGATTCCTCTGCTGATTCCATTGCTTAGGTTTTACCCTATCAGCATGGTTATATCTGTTGTTTCTAGCAGTAGGAGCAGGAATATTCCAATCCTCATCAGTAGGGAACAATTTACCTTTCCCCCTGAGATAAGTATCCCTAGAATGATTAACATTTTTAGGTTTAGGATTCTTATCTTTAGAATATTTCTGATTTTACCTTTGTGTGGTCCAGCAGACTTGGTAGCAGGTCTGCTATCAGCATGTCTTGAAGGTACATCAGCCTTATTTTTGGATTTATTCCTTTTGTTAGGTGTTGTTGACTTCTTTGACTTCTAATTTTGCCTCTTTGAAGTCTTCTCAGTAGGCTTCACTGCCTCAGCAACCCTTTTGGGAATTGGATCTTGTGCAGGCACAAACTTAGGACCAATTCTGGTACTAGGTTCAGTGACCTTACTGGATCCACTCTTATTGGATTGTTGAAAACCAAATCCAAGGCCTGTTCTATCACCAGATTTGAATGCAGTGGAGGAACAAGTTTGTTCAGCAGATTCAACAGCTACTGAATGTTTAGCAGGCTTATGCTGATTCTGTCCAACTTCTTTTTCCTTACCCTTGAGAACTCTTAATTCAGCATTTAATCTTTCAACTTCTGATTGAAGAAGGGCTTCTTTTTCAGCCTTCACAATCTCATAACCAGATTGTATTATCCTCAGTTGATTAAGGATGGCATCCAAAGTTTCTTCATTGTCAGAATTTTTAGGATTTGAACCACAGGTTGATTCACAATCACTTCCAGCAGGAGTGTTTATAGATACATAATTGTATACCTCCTCTGTTTCATCCATATTAGCCATTAAAGCATAATCTTCCATCTCAGCAAGAAGTGCAGTATCATCAGATTCATTTCCCTTTTCTGATTCTACTTCATATCCTGATTCATCTTCAGCAACCATAGCTTTCTTGCCAGATGTTGGATCTTGCTCTTCAGTAGGTCTGGACAATCAGGTCTGAAATGTCCAGGTTTCTTGCAATTAAAGCAAAGATAATCAGGTTCCTTTTTCTGTTTTAATTCGGGACGTCGAGTTTGAAGTGTCTGGTTTCTTGCACCGATAGCACAAGTAATCATTATCTTTCTTTGATTCTTCCTTTTTCTTTTCACTGAATTTCTTTGTGAAATTCCTTGGAGAACCCTTTCCTATTTTCATCATTCTGATTTTCTTGCTCAGTAGGGCAATCTGCTCTTGCATCTCATCCAGTAGGTCATCTTGAGTTCCTGATGTCTCTTCTTGATGTGAAGTAGCCAATGCATCGGTCTTTGGTTCTTCTTTTTCAGTCTCAGGCACAAGCTTTTTGCTGAATTCATAGGCCTTAAGATCTGAAAACAATTTGAAGGTGTCCTCTTCATGCAAACTCCTCATTTCTTCAATGGAAGTCACCTTCATCTCCCAAACTTCTTTTGCAGGTAATGCTTCCAAGATTTTTGAGTTGATTTCTTCCTATGAGTACTTTACACTCAGTAGGGTGAGTTCATCCATGATTGCATTGAATCTTGACTCCA
Source organism: Gentiana straminea (assembly GCA_036785695.1). NCBI lineage: Eukaryota > Viridiplantae > Streptophyta > Magnoliopsida > Gentianales > Gentianaceae > Gentiana > Gentiana straminea. The sequence goes on from JAVUPR010000510.1 coordinate 14,295, forward strand.
TTTGTTCAATGGTTTCATTTGGTTTCATTTTGAACTCCTGAAACTTTTTCTTTGCCACACTGATCTTATTCTTTTTGATAGCATCAGTGCCTTCACAGATTAATTGCAACTTATCCTAAAGTTCTTTTGCAGTCTTGCAATCTTTCACTTTCATGTACATATTGCTATCTAAAGTTCTGTATATGATATCAATAGGAATATTGTTGAGATTTGCTCTTTTTCTATCTTCAGCAGTCCATTCCCTTTTTGGTTTTGGAATGTACTGTGTCTCATCTCCCATTGTTACATACTTGGTGATCTCCAGTGGTCCATCTGTCAGCACATCCATCATTTCATCATGTGTTGCAGCTAGATAAGCCGGCATACGACGTTTATACTCATCAAAACGATCTAAGGAACACATCAACATTGTTCTAGCATACTGGTTGGTATCCATGATGCAAAGCTTTGAAAATCAGAAACTTAAAAAAGTTTTCAAAGTATTTTCACAAGCACAACAAGTAGGATTACTTCAGAACAGAAGCACTGCTCCGATACCAATTGTTGGTCCCTTGAAAAAGGCTTTGGTTAAGTTTAGAGGGGGGGAGGGGGGTGAATAAACTTAACACTTAAAACTTTTTGTAGTTAACAAACTCAAGAACTTCGCCAGTCTGGCCGACTTGGCGGGTCGATAGTCCGTCGATACTCGTGAGTCCGCGACCGTTGAGTTATCTGAATTTGTGCAGCGGAATATATCAAAAATTAAGCCTTATTACTTGTTGTTAAATATGATACCAAGTATTAGATACTCAGTAGTGTATGTGTGTGATTCAGTTGCTAGATTCAGTAGTTTGATGTGCTAAATATCCTAAATGCGGAATATAAATGCAGAAAGTAAGTAGGCAGATTTTATAGTGTATTGATTTGATGTTGTTTTAATATCTTTTTAGACTATCTTTAGTTATTGCTTAGTTGCTCATACATTATCTTGGTAACCAACTTGACCGGAAAAAATTATTTTATATGTACTATTCTAAGACTCGGGATTACACATTGTATTTCTGTACCAACTTGCTTATTACACATTGTATATGTACCAACTTGCTTATTACACATTGTATTTCTGTATTTTCTTTCCAAGTATACATTTTATATGTACTATTGTATAGGCTAGTATTTGTTTTTTATACCTGTATTTTATTTTTTATTTTTTTGAGGGGTAAAATAAATTTTAATTAAAAACTAGGAGCAATCCTCCATACAAGCATGAGTTACATGGGAGGGAGGAGAACAACCCCGTTCTAGACATCCAACAAGACTGACGCCTTCTCTAACTAGCTAAAAGATGGGCATGTATGTTTCCTTGCCTTTTGACAAACGAAAATGATAAATTATTGAAAGCTAGTATAGTTCTCCTACAGTCTTCAATTATATACTTCCAGCCGAAGACAAATCTTCTCCTTGATTCAGAAGGCGTTGGTGCAGAAAAAGAGAGTATCCTTCAACGATAAGATGAAAAAAGCCCCATGTCAAAGAAAATGTCAAGGCATGATACACCGCTAAGGCCTCTACAACTAGGACTTCATATCCGCCTTCCAATTTTTTGAAAAAGTTGCGGATTACTCTTCTCTGGCTATTACGAAGAAGTCCACCAATTGCTGTTGATGAGTCACTAAAAGAAGCATCAATATTAAACTTTAGAGAGCTAGAAGGAGTAGGTTTCCACTTAACCTCAAGGATTTTCTCCTTAGCATTATTTGGCTGTCGCACTATGGCTTATGAGTACTCTTCTACTTCGGTAGTCGAACGGGTGATAATAGCATTTATATGCACCGCATCTCCTTAGAAATGATGACCATTCCTAGTCTTCCAAATGTTCCACAAGTAAGTATATTACTTGAATTAACTCAACTTCATCTTTCAAATTAAGCATTTCATGAAACCAGTCAAGAAAGGATTGTACACGAAGTTTAGAAAAAAATTGACCAAGGTGATGGTTACTCCAGATGGATTGCGGTGTGATGCATTCAAAGAGACAATGCCAAAGTGTTTCTTACTGTTGTAGACATACCTGACATCACCCATTACCTACACCTCTACTCTAAAGGGCAACAACTGTAGGCAGAATGTTGTTGATGAGCTTCCAAGTGAAGTGTATAATTCGCGGTTTCACTTTAAGCTTCCAAAGAGTGTTCCAAATCTTTTTACGTGAGGTAGAAGAATATGAGACCACATGCTCATGCTCCCGGTATTTTTGATCATAAGCCAGTTGGTACCCAGTTTTGACCGTATAAATCCCGTTGTTTGAATGATGCCGTATCAATCTATCCTCCTTAACATTGGAGACAATGGCATACCTGTATTTTAGTTAGTATTTGTAGTATTTTTACCTCCATATTATATAAAGGGAAACTCAATGTATTTTCATTTTTACGACAAAATAGAAAAATCTGGGGAAACCATTGTTCCCATTCGTCTTCCTCGTTTCAACTTTCATGATGGTATCATAGATTAAATCTGAGCTTCTACCTGCAATTCTATGAGTTTTCTTGCTCATTTTCTTCTATTTTTAGCTTTTATTCACCTCGGTATGGTGAATCAAGCTGCAAATCCAGAAGTTATTTCAATTTTGAGTTTGTATTATATCCACCTAAATGAAAACCCTACTTTGACTCCTGTTCAATCAATCCTTGATGAAAATGGAGGAAATTATCATTCATGGAGTAGATCCGCACGAATGTCCTTGATAATGAAGAACAAGATCGGTTTTATCAACGGTTCGCTGCCAAAGCCGGCGAGAGATGATGAAAGGTATCAGGTATGGGAGCAATGTGATATTATGGTTACTACTTGGCTGCTGAATTTTGTAGCGAAGCGTATTGCTCAGAGCCTGATGTGGATTGACACTGCCTAAGCATTACACGAAGAATTGAAAGACAGGTTCGCAAACATCGATTCCTTTCGATTATCTGATTTACCGGAGGAATTGAACAATTCTAAGCAATGAGGATCAACTGTCACTGAGTATTTTAATAGGATGAAGCTTTTGATAGATGAAATTAGCATTCTGAAGCCTATAATAGTTGCACTTGCGTTCCGAGCTATAAATGTCAAGTAATTCCTACCCTCATAGGTTACAATGAGACTGAGTGCGTAATTAGGTTTTTGAGTGGACTTGATGATGTTTTCGAGTCAGTGATGTCTCATGTGCTGTTGATGTCACCTATTCTTAATATCAAAGTTGTGTTTGGGTTAGAACTGAAGTTGAAAGGCAAAGAGGTCACAACACTCAGAGTTCAAGTTTTTGGGACCCTGCTGTTATGTTCAACAAGTCAGATATGGCTCAAAATGATTAGAGGGCTAGGGCTACTAGGAATGATTATGTAGCAGGGAGATAAAGAACCCTAGTCAGTCAGGGAAAAAGCACCAGTGCTCCTTTTGTGGTATGATAGGCCATGTAGAGGACAAATTCTACAAAAAACATGGATATCCACCTGGTTTTAAGCCTAAGAGCAGGGTAAACATGGTGGAAGGGTCTACTGAGCAGCATCATTCACAAGGAGATGTTGACAACAATGTGTAGGTATCTCTCACACAACATGAGTATAAGAAGCTTAATGAGCTTTTCTCTGGAAATCAAGAACCAATGGAAGCTGAATCACAGCACTCAATCAACCAGGCATCCATGCTATCAGCATCATACATGCAAGAAAAAGAGTAGAGCACAAGTAAATTGCCAATAAGATGGATACCAGACACTGGTGCAACAGACCACATAATCTTTAATTTGCATTGGTTTTCACAGAGTCATGACGTCCATGGTGTGAATGTCAGTCTTCCAGATGATACTACTGTGTCTGTGTCACATATTGAAGATGTTGACTTAAGTCCTCATTTAAAATTGGTTAGTGTGGTATGTGTGCATGAGTTTCACATCAACTTGATTTCATTAAGTTTCACTGAAATCCTAAGATTAAGGTTTTCTTTGAGTCTAATAGGTGTGTTATCAAGGACCAAGAGGCTGGGATGATTGGATCAGCTAAGCAAAGAAATGGGTTGTACATCATGGACATTGTACCTTCAATATTTTCTAATGTACCAGCCTTTCAGAACTCTAGAAGCATTTCACCGACATGGTGTGGCATTACAAGTTAGGGCACCCCTCAGCACACAGACTAAAGACAATCAATAAAGCCTGCCACAAATTGAAGTTCCACAAGAAACTATTTGTCATGTATGTCCTTTAGTCAAACAAAGGCAACTGACTTTTCCTTTAAGCATGTCATCAGTTGATGTTTGTTTTGATTTAGTGCACTTTGATTTGTGGGGGCCTTATAGTTTTGAAACCATTTAAGGGCATAGGTACTTTTTTACTATATGAGATGATTACAGTAGATTCACAAGGGTTTACTTACTGCACAATAAGTCAGAAGCGAGAATGCTTGTTCAAAGTTTTTGTCAATTTGTTTTTACACAATTTGGTTTCAACATTAAAGTTGTTAGAACAGATAATGGTAAAGAGTTTGACATGCCTGCCTTTTATGCTGAGAAAGAAATTATTCACCAAACATCTTATATGCACACACCTGAACAAAATGGGATAGAAAAGAGAAAGCACCAACATTTACTAAATGTAGCCAAGGCTTTAAAATTTCAAGCCTCTCTCCCAATTCAGTTCTGGGTGTACTGTGTCATCCATGCAGATACCTTGATCAATGTTACACCTACTCCTAGATAATGCCACTTCCTATGAAAAGATGTATCATACAGAACCAGGTTATCTAAGATTCAGAGTCTTTGGGTGCCTAGTGTATGCCTGTACCCTAAAGCAAAACATGTCCAAATTTGATCCTAGAAGTGTAGCATGAGTTCATCTTGGCCACTCCTCTACTACAAAAGGGTATATCTTGTATAATATGGACAACAGAGATATCATCATCTCCAAGAATGTTGGCTTTCATGAAAGATGCTTTCCTTTTGAATATTCTGACATTGGTCATTTCATCAATGACACGTCCTCATTTTCCTTAACATTGCCAATAGGACCAATACCATCTTTTCCTATTGGTGACATTATTCAATCCCCAGTGAAAGCACTTACTAATCATCCACAAATTCTTGCTATACCACCAGCAGATGACAACAATGTTCCTCAACCTAGAAGGTCAAGTAGGATAGACAGCTGCCTACACATTTAGAAGACTATGTATCTTCACAAGTCATCCTCTATACACCAAATTCTTTTCACCATTATTTACCTTATGATAGATTATGTCAGCCTTATCAAGCATTTATATGCAATATTGATAAGGAACAAGAACCATCCAATTACAATCAAGCAATAAAGAACCCTAGGTGGCAAGAGGCAATATAGAATTAGACCTGGGAGATAGTTTTTTTTACCACCCCAAAAGAAGCCTATAGGTTGTACGTGGGTGTACAAAATTAAGTATAAGCCGGATGGTACAAGGTTGATGTGTACAAGGCTAGGCTTGTAGCAAAAGGTTATAACCAGATATATGGGATAGATCACCAAGAAACCATCTCACCTATGGCTAAAATGGCCACCATTAGAACCCTTTAGGTTGTAAATTTGCAAAAGAATGGCATTTGCACCAGTTAGATGTGAACAATGCCTTTTTTCATGGGGATCTCCATGAGAAGGTTTATATGAAGCTACCCAAGTGTTTCAAACTTCTGTCAAACACCATGTCTGCAAGTTAGTCAAGTCACTTTATGGCCTCAAACAGGCTAGTAGGCAGTGGAATGCAAAACTTACCTCAACCTTGATAGATTATGGGTTCAAAAACGAGTCAAGCAAAGTTGATTACAACCGTTGCACTAGGGGTTTTGGGCCGATTCTTAGCTTTGCTTGTGTATGTGGATGATGTAATCGGCTAGTAGTAACATGTGTGAGGTGACCAAAGTGAAAGAATTCATGCATCATTAATTCCAAATTACGGACATTGGGCCATTGCATTTCTTTCTTGGGCTGGAGATAGCCAGAAATCCAACATGTCTAGTTATCACACAAAGGAAGTATGCCCTCAACTTACTGGAGGAATTTGGTTGTTTAGGAGCCAAACCTACAACCACACCCATGGATACCATACATTATTGCACATGGTCCGGTTTTTCCGGTTTTTAACCACTTTTAAAACCAAACCATTTTTTACGGTTTTTAAAATTTACAAACCAAAACCGAACCATAGCTAGGTAAAACCATTTTATCTGGTCCGGTTTGGTTTGACTTGGTTACGGTTTTTTCCGGTTTTTAGTCCTCTTTTTTGTACAAATAATTCACTGAAAGGGTATTATCACAGTTTAGCGAATTCATGTAATTATTAATACGACAATCGTACAAGATTTTCATTATCCATCATTTTATATGTGTGTGTGCACACAACATTATATTATCATATTTTCAATTAAGATGATCATATAAAGCCATATAAACTGTTTTATTTCATATTGTCATAGGTCCTATTAGGAGATGGGCATTAAACTACGTGTGTCCGGTAGTTGATTGAAGTATTAATAGATCATGGACTGATATATTAGTTATTTACATGTGGTGATAATTGAGGAGACCAAAGAAAAGTCGGTTCACTGTGGTGATCAGTTCTCACAATGTACTGACAAAAAGTCAGTTTTACTGTAGTACACAGGTAGAGTGGTACACGAGTGGATTGGTGTGATGCAAATAAATGCCCTATTAATTAATAGTGTCGATATTCACACACACACACACACACACACACACACACACACACATATATATATATATATATATATATATATATATATATATATATATATTCCGGTTTGGTCCGGTTTTTATCTTAGAAAACCAAAACCAAATTGTTTTTCACGGTTTGGTTTCTTACATTACAAAAACCAACCAAAAAACCATGGTTTAAGCATTTTCGGTTTGGACCGGTTTGGTTCAGCCGGTTGGTTTGGTTTCCGGTTTTTTGTTCACCCCATTATTTACAGCATGGGGATTCCTCTTTGCTGCTTGATAACTCCGTGTACAGACAGTTGATAGGAAAGTTATTGTATCTCACATTTTCTAGGCCGGATATAGTTTATGCTGTGCAACAATTGAGCCAATTTCTTGATGCACCTACTACTAATCGCTTGCAATCTACTTATATGGTATTGAAATACATCAAGAGGCACCCTGGTCAGGGACTTTTTTATTGTGTCAGCAATTCCTTAGTACCTTCTACTTTCATAGATTCAAATTGGGCGGGTTGCCCAGAAACCAATAAATATGTTACTGGATATTGCTTGTTCTTAGGCGCTCTTTGGTATCTTGGAAAGCTAAGAAACAAAGGCGGTGTCAAGAAGTTCCGCCGAGAGTGAATACCATTCCATGGCAAGAATAAATGTCGAAATTCAAAGTGGTTCAAGTACTTGTTGGAAGAGCCGCACATTTCCATTCAAAGCAACCCATTCCTATGTAGTGTGGCAATCAAAGTGCTATGCGCATAACATCCATTATGGTGTTCCATGAATATACAAAGCACATAGAAGTTGATTGTCACGTTGTTCGTGAGAAAGTCCAAGTTGGGTTGGTTTAACTGCTTCCTCTTTCTACTTTCCAGCAACTTGCCGATTGTTTTACAAAGGCACTTGATGGTCCATCCCTTCAAAAGGCTCATGCTTTATTTCAAACGAAGGATATTCACACCTCGCCAGCTTGAGGGGGTATTACAAATTGTGTTTATGCATTTTCTTTCTTAGTATACATTTTATATGTACTATTGTATAAGCTTGTATTTGTTTTGTATACCTGTATTTTAGTTAGTATTTGTTGTATTTTTTCCTCCCTAGTATATAAAGGGAAACTCAATGTATTTTCATTTTTACGGTAAAATAGAAAAATCTGGGGAAAACCTTGTTCCCCTTCGTCATCCTCGTTTCAACTTTCATGAGGTCTATCAAATATTTTGGTCTGTGATTTCGTTTTTCTTATTGTATAAAATTGTGATGTTAACTTATAAATGAAATTAAATATCAATGGATGCATATGATCCTTAGATTAAGGAATATCATTTTTGAAGTAATCACTTTATTTAATTAAGTTAAACGCGCGCTGTTTTCACATGGCCTGTCGATCTTCATCCATTATTTGATGATAAATCAATTTTTTTAATCATATTGAAATTGTACAATTTAATTGGTGTGAAACTTGTCACTTCATTATGCAATATTTTTTTTTTAAAGTTTTTTAATAAATAATACTACACTATAGATGATGTATACCATTCAGCATGACTAGTATATCCCAACTAACAGTTGGTAATACATCAGCCATCATCTCATGTGCAATGCTTACAAAAGTGTGTTTTAGATATAATATGTGTTTCTTGAAATGCAGACACAATCCCAATCACCCTAATGTTTACACACCCAGAACACACACACACATTTTAGGGACTATATTGTGATTATTTTTGTGAGATTGGATACGAAGAAATGATATTTTTGTAATTAATATTGTGGTGCTAGAAATGTTTTTAAATGTCAGATTATGACGTAGTGTCCCAATAGATTTTATATGGGTGGTGTTGTGTCACCTAATTCGTAATGCTAGAGTAAATTGGTGTCAATAACAATCCCATTTCATAAAGGGGTTTTCTCAGTATTAAGATGTACGTGTAAATGCAACCTCTTACACATTGGATCATTAAGTCATAACTCTTGATTTAATCATCCACAAAACTCTAGAGTCGGGACACTAGGGTTTTTGGGTTGTTGATCCACATTCTTTTTTGAAAAATAGATCAGAGAACAAATTTTTTTCCCATTGCATTTGTAAAAAAAGTTATATCAAGTGACATTTATTACCACAAAAATCTAGAGTCGGACTTTTGGATAGGTACCTACATCTGAACCGAATTCTTTCTGGTTAAAGAATATCTTTCTAGTTGCTCTGGAACAATTAGGAGATTCTTTTAAAAAAATACTGGGTTCTGCTGCTGTCATCAACATGCTTGGTCCCGCTTATGAGGGCACATGTCTTACTCGCACTTTCATTTCCCGAGATAACATCGCCAATCACTCTTTTAAGACGGTTAATAACAACCCGCGAAATGAGAAGGTAGATATGAAACCTAGTATTTACCCCAGAGATGTCCCTGTCCCCGCCCTTTCGATTTATTCTATGCTATTTGATTTGCCTATTCTTCAGGCTTCCTATAATATGTCCGAACTTCATTCTCCGTACCGGACCGCAGCAGCTAAAAGATGTGCCAGTGGACGAGGATTTCTTTCATTTTGCCCACAGTTGAACTCGTTGAATCCGCATATCTTGAACTCGACACTAGGGTTTTTGGGTTGTTGATCCACATTCTTTTTTGAAAGATAGATCATAAAACGATTTTTTTACCATTACATTTGTAAAAAAGGTTATATCAAATGACATTTAATACGTCATATTATTTACTCTCTTTAACATAATGAATGTGTATATATGAAAGTTAGCAAATACTACCTCCATCTCAAAATATAAATCCGTTTAGATTATTTCACACAGATGAAGAAAGTTGTTTAAATTGGTTATGTGTCATTAATTTTGATGCAAAAAGTCTAACATGACCATTGAGTGTTATTAATGCAAAGTATTAAAAAAATGGTGGGTATATAATAAATGGGGGGTAAAAGGAGAAAAATGTAATAAACGCTTAATTAGTTTTCTAAATTGATTTATATTATGAGACAAATCCAAAAAGGAAAATGGACTTATATTTTAGGACGGAGGTAGTTGTTGGAGTTTTTAGCTATATATGAGATTTTGTACATGTGGCGAACAGTCCACTTGTAGCTCGATTCCGAATGGGTTACGGTATGAATTACCGGAAGCTAAAAACAGTTTTAGAAACTACTAAATTAGTAGTTGATTTTAGGCTTTTGAATCACTCGATTCCGATATCAGGTGAATGAGAAATCAATGCCTAAAGATAGAGTAATTTATGTGGGTGTTGTAATGGAAGTGTGTTCCATTTGTCCCACACAGATAATGAAAATCAAAGATACTCACTATATAAGTGGGAGATTTCATTAGGAGGCAAGCCCCAAGGGGCAAGAGAATTTTGTGAAGGAGGGTGGACATAGATGCTTGTTGGTTCACACGCTCGTGCCGCCGCCGCCGTCCGTCCAGCTCGGGCTTGTGGCTTGGCTTGGCTTGGCTCAATATTAAATTTTTGGACCTGCTCAGAATTAAATTCTGAATAAATGCAACAGGAAAATAGGCATCAGTTCATCATGTGATGCATATGTTCGGAAATCCAACCGAATATTTCCAACAGTTGCAACTCTTTTGCTTCCAACTGAATATTTTCAACAGTTGCAACCTCTTTTGCTGCGAAAATTCTGAACAGATATTACTGTTCATTGCCTCATTCCTCTGTCTATATAAACATCAGTCCTGAATGGAAACAAACACACGAATTCTCCCTACCATATACAGAAAATCTGCACAAAATTTTCTGCATTCATTCGCCGAGATAACAAGATCTTATCAGTTCGTCGTTCTTTCCTCATTCAAGTGCAAGAATCTAGAAAGGTAGATTGTTGTATCTTGGTAGACATATGTCATACACCGTGTGCACATAATCGGGGCATTAATGTCTTAAGGACAGAGTTCTTAACTCGCCTCAATCTGAATAAGTTTTCGTTTTACTTATGCTTTCTGTCAATTTCATTTAATTGATATGCAGTATTTGGATCATGAATAAAATTATGTTTGTTTGATTCATGTGTTTTGTTCTTTCTGTTTATTCAATTTGATTGTTCATCAGAATTCAAAACGAATCGACGTAAATATATCCAACAATCTTAAGACATTAATGTGCTTCCCGTTGTGGTTCATTTTTAATTCTGTTTCTGTGTAATATAAACAGAAGAAGTCATACTTTCCTTTTAGGAATTGGAATGTTCAGAATTAATGATTCTTACCGTTTTGGCAACTTGTTAATTTGTAAAATTGTGTCTGCAAAAATTGTTCTTAATAGAGATTTATATTCAATCATGAAAGAATGTTTTTCTTTTTTGGAAACTTTCCTTAGTTGAAAGAATGTTTTGCTTCTAGTTCTACTTATATGGAAGATTGGTTCAATATCTGCAATCTGTAACTTTAAAAATTGCAAAGTGGATTATGCAAGTTTCTACATGTTAAACAACATATTGAAACGAAAGTTTAGTTGTAAAATGATTCTGAAATTGTGCCTTGCTTAGAACGATTACGTGTTAGAAAGCATGAGTATTTGCTTCATATACTTACTGAAAAATGTTCTTCAATTCTGAAAATTTGAAAAACACAAAATAGTTATAGTGCTACCTTTTTTGGAACATGATTTATGTGAAATGTGTTTTAAGCATGCTTTATATGTTTGTGTGATTCTTCGAATACTTATTGCTACTTTGCTAGTTAGAAGAATCTGAAATTTTGATTGAAAAATGTTGAATAGACACTATATATTTAGAGTCACGACTTTTTCAGAAAATTGGAAAAACTGCATATCTTGGTTGTAGGCCTTATATCTTTGTAATTACTCGCTCGTTTCTGAAAACACAAAAGACGAAAGTTGTTCCTTTGGCAGTATACTATAAAATCGTGTTCTTACTTTTTTGTTAAACTGCTCCTGATTTTTTAAAATTGGGAAAACCATTGTGAAAAAAGTGCAGAATTTTTTGTGTGTTAATTTTGATTGTTGATCTTCTATGTAAAACAGAAATGGAAGGTACATCTGAAGATGTGAATGCCTTTGCATTGCCCTGTGTCACGGTACAAGGAGGTGCCTCCTCACACCATGAGAAACCGGAAAAGTTCAACGGGCAAAACTTTAAGAGATGGCATCAGAAACTGCTATTTTACTTAACAACATTGAGCCTGACTCGTTGGCTAACTGATGACCCTCCTGTGATAGAAGAGGGAGAAAATCACAAAGCTTCTGTAACGGCATTAGATACTTGGAAACATTCTGATTTCCTATGCATGAATTACATTTTGAACTGTCTTGAAAATACTTTATACACCGTATATAGTATGTGCAAAAGTGCAAAAGAATTATGGCAAGCACTTGAGATGAAGTACAAGACGAGAAGATGCTTGGAAAATGGAAGTACATTGTGGATAGGTTTATGGAGTACAAGATAGAAGAATCCAAAACAAGTGGTTAGTCAAATGGAAGAGTTACAAGTGATTATCTCGGAATGTCACGAAGAAGGTATAATTTTCAATGAACCTTTCCAAGTGGCTGCTATAATTGGGAAACTTCCACCGTCGTGGAAAGATTTCAAGAATTATCTGAAGCATAAGAATAAAGAGATAACAATGAACAAGTTAGTGGTAAAGTTGCGGGTTGAAGAGAACAACCGTCAACTTGACAAAGGAGGGCAAATTGGATATTCCAAGGCACACATGGTGGAATCCAATTCGAATGCAAACAAAGGCAAGAAGCGAAAGTTCAATTCAAAGGGTGCTTCAAGTTCTAAAGGCAACCGAGAGGGCAAGCAATTCAATGGTAATTGCTATAATTGCGGGAATAAAGGACACCGCGCTAATGAATGCCGTAAGCCTCGGAAAGTTGAACAAACAAATGTGGCGGAAATAGTCACGGAGACTATGGATGAGTTGAATCTATCCGCTTGAGATTTCAAGAATTTGTTGAATGAACTTGAAGTTGTTGAATTTGAAACTCAAATTTGTGGTATGTAATAAACAAATTAAATTATACTTTACTATATGTGTATAATAGTTGTATAATGTAAATTTGTATGTCGGTGTTGAACACACCTTAAACTTTGTATTTGGTGGTTTAACAAAGTTGCGATTATGAATATATATATATATATATATATATATATATATATATATATATATATATATATATATATGTTATTGTTATATTCATATCAATTATAGATGTTTCTTTCGGTATTTTGATAAACATTTCAAGACATAGAGATAAAGTTGAATATGTCTATGATGTACGCTTCAATCGAAATGATAAGTTCATAAATCGATTCGTGGCGATCAAGGTTGACAGTGTAGTTCAAGGTTCAATGAATCTTGTTTCGGTACTAAATTGTATGAATGATGATTAACTTAAGCTTTAACCAAAGCTGTGGGGGAAGAAGAATGTCTTCTTGACTAAAACTTTATCATATTCTTGGATATGTAGGGGGTGATTGGTAAAGAGAATTTACCTAAATAAATCAAACAACGAAAGAAAGACATGCAATGGAATTTGATTCATTTCGAATTCCTTGGAATAATATTTTGTGTGACGTAATAGTCTATCACTTGTTATTGGATGAATTAATCGATAAGTGATAGAATACACACATAATATAGTAAACAATGGTAAGTTATGATTCATACGTCGTAGACACAATACCATTGAATAATGATCTCTAATGGTTGATTTCCTCGATTTTATAAAGTCGAAGAAGAATCTTACGGATCCGTTTAAACAAAAGTTTAGCTAGAGATCGAGTGTCAATTCGACAAACGAATGGGATAGCCTACGCATGACTCCCTTATAATGGCAACCCAACCATGCCGATTTGGAGATCCCAAGATCATGGTTCAAAAGGGACAACTAAGTTAAAGAGGGGCAGTTAGCACTTACCCATTTACGTTAAAATAAAAGTGATGTCTGTGATTGATAGGTTAAGCTAAAAATATTTTAATGATTCCTATATCTTGGTAAAGCCAAGTGGGGTATTACAGAGTACTCTTTATGGGAGGTCACCTATGTAAGTGGAAGTGGGGCCGCTTCTATGAGAATTTGAGGCTGAATTCTCTAACACACTTTCTGAAACCAAGGTGTTCCAGGGCCAAAATGGACGCAACCATGAGAACTTAGAGACGGTCAGAGGGTCTGTTATGCTGATATCATTGTCTAGGCATGCACCAAAGCCTGAGCAGTTCAAGACCTAGTTCACTACTTAGCCGAGTATGTCCGATGGTATTCTACTAGGGAAGGTTCAAGGCAGCAAACCACCTCTCCCGATGCAATAGGTCTTCGTTTGTTATCTCTATAGAGTCTGCATAGCACATGCATTAATTTTCATTCATGTGGGGGATTGTTGGAGTTTTTAGCTATATATGAGATTTTGTACATGTGGTGAACAGTCCACTTGTAGCTCGATTCCGAATGGGTTATGGTATGAATTACCGGAAGCTAAAAACAGTTTTGGAAACTACTAAGTTAGTAGTTGATTTTAGGCTTTTGAATCACTCGATTCCGATATCAGGTGAATGAGAAATCAATGACTAAAGGTAGAGTAATTTATGTGGGTGTTGTAATGGAAGTGTGTTCAATTTGTCCCACACAAATAATGGAAATCAAAGATACTCACTATATAAGTGGGAGATTTTCATTAGGAGGCAAGCCCTAAGGGGCAAGAGAATTTTGTGAAGGAGGGAGGACATAGATGCTTGTTGGTTCACACGCGCGTGCCGCCGCCGCCGTCCGGCCGGCTCAGGCTCGGGCTTGTGGCTTGGCTCAATATTAAATTTTTGGACCAGCTCAGAATTAAATTCTGAATAAATGCAACAGGAAAATAGGCATCAGTTCGGCCATCATGTGATGCATCTATTCGGAAATCCAACCGAATATTTCCAACAGTTGCAACTCTTTTGCTTCCAACTGAATATTTTCAACAGTTGCAACCTCTTTTGCCGCGAAAATTCTGAACCGCTATTACTGTTCATTGCCTCATTCCTCTGTCTATATAAACATCAGTCTTGAATGGAAACAAACACACGAACTCTCCCTATCATATACAGAAAATCTGCACAAAATTTTCTGCATTCATTCGTCGAGATAACAAGATCTTATCAGTTCGCCGTTCTTAAGTGCAAGAATCCAGAAAGGTAGATTGTTGTATCTTGGGATACATATGTCATACACCGTGTGCACATAATCGGGGCATTAATGTCTTAAGGACAGAGTTCTTAACTCGCCTCAATCTGAATAAGTTTTCGTTTTACTTATGCTTTCTGTCAATTTCATTTAATTGATATGCAATAATTGGATCATAAATAAAATTATGTTTGTTTGATTCATGTGTTTTGTTCTTTCTGTTTATTCAATTTGATTGTTCATCAAAATTCAAAACGAATCGACGTAAATATGTCCAACAGTAGTATAAGATATATAATACATGTTATTATAACCTTACTAAACTGTTGTAAAATAGAGCTCTTTAGAACAGTCGTGGGACACCAAACAAAAAGAGAAAGAATTTCCTTAAAAAGAAAAAGAAAGGAAAAGAATAAACAAAGAGTTGCCGACGGTACGTACAAAATAAAATTTTATGGGCAGCACATGGCTACCTTATTTCTTCTTATTATTTACCAACACTAATACTATTATTCTGTTTGAGGTTAAAATGTAGTGTGCATCTTAGAAAAAATATAAAATGATTCATCCTGTAACTTTGAAAAAAAATGATTAAATGACATTAACCTACGGCTAAAATCAGTGTACGTCAATTCTTGTTAGAAAAGCGATAATATTAAAGATTTTTCACAACAACATGTGGAACCGTTGGCAAATACTTAAATATGATTGGTTTCGGACCACCAAGTTATACTTATGGCCAGATCATCATAAAATTTGCCTTAATACAGACACAGAGGTGGGGGAAGCTAGGAGGGAGCCGGAGAAGAAGTCGAAAAATAAAACATAAGGTATCTTTCTGATGTATTTTTATAAGAAATGAGCTGAAACTCAACAACAAAATGAATGTAATGGATTTTTTTTAACTACAAACGAGTGGACATGAGTTGAGGGTAGAAATTAAAAAAAATGAGCCCGTTTTTTGACTACTTAGTTAATTTTTTGAATTTTGACGTTATATTTTAAGTAGATTTATTTTTTATAAGTAAAATCTCATTAATATTTAGTTGAATGTATCACTTTTGTAATAACTGTTTTTTTATCTACATGATAATAGTTTTATGTCAAGTTATCCGATTATTATAGATATGGGCGAATTTAAATTTTAAGGAGGTAAAAAATTTGTACATAACATATACAATAGTTCCTGTCAAAAAAAAAAAAAAAAAAAAAACATATACAATAGTGTATTATTCTGGATCCGAAGAGAGCGAATGCCTCTGGTAAAACATTTAATACACACTTTGTCTAATATAAATGTCATAGTTGAGTAAAAGTGGTTGGATGAATATAAATTAAGGTAAGATGAAAAAAATTGCTCTTTTGGTATTATGAATAACTTATATTAACAGACAAAGAAAAAAACTAGAATAATTAGAGATTGAATGGATATAAATTAAGGTAAGATAAAGAAAAGTATGCTATTTTGATATTACGAATAACTTATATTAAGGAACCAAAAAAAGATAGAATGACTTAAATCTAAGATAGAGGGAGTATTTTGTACACAAAATCATTTCACAATATAAATTATTACATAATTAAAATTAATGACACTATCATAAATGATATAAAAATATATTTTAATACATGTTGTCAGTGAAATTTATTACTCTCTATGTCCTTTATTAACTGATGTAGTTATCATAATAATTTGGTCATTTATATTTGAAATAGTTTCATATTTTTTTTAGAAACTAACATTGCATTAATCGACCAAATCCGCTAAATGAGCAGAGAACACATCGTCTCGGGGTTGGGATCCCCACAAAGTTACACACCGAGTAGAAAGACCAAGCATAGCAAGAAGATGCACCGGGACATTTCCCCCACGCCTAATAATAGAAAAATGCGAAGATAAAAAATGGGGTCTCTCTGCAAGACAATCCTGCCGAAGACAGCCAAAAGGGGAAAGGTCATCCTCCCCCAGAAGCAACATCATATGTGTACTTTCATTATTTTATTATTTTATTTTTTTGAGAAACCAACATTGCATTAATCAGCCAAATCCGCTAAACAAGCAGAGAACACATCGTCTAAGGGTTGGGATCCCCACAAAGTTATACCCTGAGAAGAAAAGACCAAGCCTAGCAATAATATGCGCCAGGATATTTCCCGCACACCTAATAAAAGAAAAATACAAAGATAAAAAATGGGGACTCGTATCAAGATAATCGTGCTGAAGACAGCCAAGAGCGGAAATAGTTTCATTTTCAAAATATCATTTATTGTCTACACTTTAATCATTACCAGGTGGGAGATTAAAAAGAATGCCATATTAATTATACGAGGAGTTTTTAGTCATTTGTTGTTAAAATGAAAATATTAATTCAGTTTCTTAATATATGTGATTTTTTCGACTAAATCAATTAAATAGAAATAGAGGGTATAACTTTTGGAATAAATAAATAAGTATTTTCTCCGTCCTAAAATACAAGACTTTACAACATTTTTTTTTTGTTTTTATCTCATAATATAAGACTTACTATATATTTTTTATAAAGGATATATTGTTCTTTCTTTTACCCCTACGGTATTCTCACTTCACCAACTTTTCTTAACATTACAATTATCACATTGGTATTAGTTAAGGACTATTTTTGATATTTTTCTATAAAATTTATGTCACTCTTTTATTTTCGACATACATATGCATCTAAAAAATCTTATATTTCAGGACATAGATGGTAGATAAAACATTAAGCATAATTTTCACAAAAGGGCCTTTAAGCTTGGTTGGGCACTTGGGCTCAGCTTTTTATTTTTAATTTTGACAAAAAGGCCTTTTTATTGCTTTTTATTCCCTCGACTTTCGTGTATTGTCGTTTACAGACCTTTTGCATTATAAAGGTCTTGATGTACATGTACCCCGACTCCACTTTCTTTTTTGTTTCTATCTATACTATATAAACAAAATAGATAAGTTCTTGCACTCTTCTCGCAGTATCGATTCATTTGGACGCGCGACATTTACGCTGTTAAGACAAAATAATATTTGTCTTCTTACATACATGTCGTGCATCCAACATACGATGCACACGAAGACTTCTCCGGTAAAAATTTCTCAAACACAATATCAATATGTCATGTTATTTATATACTAGTAAAATAAAATAGGACTCCGCACAACGCACGGAGTGCCCATGCTAGATGTATAAACTTAATGTCAAAAACTATTAAATATAAAATACAGTTTAACTAAAATAACACTCCACACATTTTAAGTACAACATAATCAAAATGATGAAATCTAGCTCGTATTGATACGATACAACAAATTATGATGTCGAGCATTTAACATGACGACAATAAGACAAATATTTTTCGCATAACTTACATAGACACATGATACAAAAAACAAAAGTTTCAAAATACATTTAACATCATCAATAAAATACATTTACCTTGATATTAGTATCCATTAGTCTTCGTTTACACTAAAACAAGCTAATGGGTTCAATAATATTCATGTAATAATACAAAAGGAAAGTTCACCACACAAAAAAGGCATTAATGGGAGGGTAGACATCCTAATTATGTTTCATCTTGCGAAGCCATTGCAGTAGACCAGAGCACCCCTGTTTCTGAAGCAAAGAAGCTTAACACACAACCTACAAAGAAGAACCAGATTCGATTGAAAAAATGATAGAACATCGACAATTTGGGTTTCATTTCTTTTTAATCAGAACTTAGATTACATCATGTGATTTTAAATGAATGAAAAGAAGCTAAAAATACTATCTAGAAACATATTTCAATTTGTCAATCCGCCGCAATGATAGATAACCCATTGTTATATGGTGACAATCAAGTCATTGGATGAATCTAAGCTCATTTAGGATATGAAGCAATTGAACTACTTGAATCTTTTGGGGAACATAAAGGCTACCCTACTCCTTAGAACGAAAAAAAAAAAACACTTTAGAACCCGATCAAAGACTGGGCATTTACCTGTAAGACCAAATAATCTTCCATGGGATGTTACCGAAAAACCCAGAAATGGAAGATTAACTCAAATTAGTACTGAAATGATAGTGTACAACACCTCATCCTTTTTTGATATTAGGTTAGAAGATTAAACACAAAACGGTGGCAAACCAAATCTTATGTTGTGGATGGTGTGAAACCAGATATAATCACTCAGAAATTACAGTAAGTTGAAAACCGATAGAGGGCATCCAATTACATAGACTTTCTCTGTCAGATGACTTTGGGCCACTTTTCTTGTAATTGAAGTGAACTCAGCACAGAACAATAAACCCAGGTTAGCTCAAACAAGCAATTCAGCTGGAAAAAACCGACAAGTAACGGTTACAGACAAACCTTCCACTTAAAAAACCAACAAGTTTTAGTTTTGAAAAAATGTTACAGACCAACGCTTTTATCAAACACAGAGAGCATAGCCTTTTTTCATATTAACCAGTATTTACATGCTCATCAAATTTCAGCCTAAACCATCAACAAAAGTGATAAAATTTGTATATACATTAAGCATATTGAGGAGAGCAACAATAGTGGAAACACGGCATAAAACATAAAGCTAAAAGTAAAGAATAATAAGGATATTTGATAATACAATTTCAATTAGGAAAACAATAACAGAGAAACACCAATAAGTAAAACAATTGGTGATGTACAACAAATACATGTATCAGAACACTAACACAAATTTACGTATGAGAACACTAACCTTTAACGAACATTGAAGGTTAACCTCACCACACCAATAATAGACATCTACAACATTGAAACCGGTGCGAAACAGAGAAACCACAATATATCTTGCTCATAAATATTTTCTGTAAATAAACAAAAAAAACTTAGCATGTACACCAACATCGCAGCAAACGTTAAAAGTTCCAACCTCTTAAAAGATTTTGACAAAACACTTACAACTTGGAATAACTGAAGTCATAGGAAAATAGATGATCGCACAAAACATACCTGCACGGGCAATGTACAAACAATCCATGTTCAGTAAATCTTCTTCTACACCTGCCAATGCTTAATGTTTTAACTTATCAAAGATTAAAAACCTTTAAGTAAAATATCGTGTAACTAAAATATCACACCCAAAAACCATTAATCTAGTAATACAAAAAAAACTATTAATCTAGTACAAAAGATATTAGAAAGAAAATAGCAAAACGTGGAACAAAAATATATTACAATGCTGATAACTCTAAGGCTCGGATTCTTAATAGCATAACTGCGGACCTTTTATTGAAGAGTGTGCCCTGAAAATAACTCACCCTGTACAAACAGCCCTTGTTCACTAAATCTCCTTCAACAGCTGATGTTGGAAGAACTGCAGTAATGGGTAAAGCATATACGCGTAATTGTTCTTTTTTTTACAGCCTGTTTTCATTGCATCCCCAATAACAACAAACACTACTGTATTACAGTTATTGAGAAGGAAAAAAACAAAGAAACTTCATACCGGGAAAACAATTAAAAAAAGGTTAACTAAACACATATCCTGATTTTTTTTTCTTTTAGAGGCTCAGATTTATGTCGTTTACATACTTCAAAGTGCATCACCGGCCATGATGGTTGCAAACTAGAAGGTTTTCCATCTTCCATTTACGTAGACGATCTATGTCATCCCGGAAACAAAAAATATTTTCACCTACCATCCATCTTGCCAGTTTACATCACTTATGAAACGTTGCCTCATCGATTTTTTTAAACCATCATCGTCATTGCCTCATAAATTTTGCGTTACTGTTTTTGCAATTAACCTAGGCATGAACCTATAAAAGGGTGCAAGAGAATGAGAGCGGAGAAGCAGCCAGCTCAGCATGTACATCCTTTCTTATTAGCATTAGAAAGAGCTTCGGAGCATTCACTTAATCTGAAAACTCACCAAAGCCATATTGGTTGCATATTTGAAAGCTTTCCAATTGCCATCCAGGTCATCGAATTACATTTTGTATTAGAGAGATCTAAACCATCGGTGTTTATTAAGATAAGCACGTGCTAATCATTTTAGCAAACTATAACCCAACAGAAGGCTATGGAGGAACCAAGCATAAAATGTACAATAACCATTCATACTTTATTTACATCAAATAATTGACGAAGGTAATGACGATGAGTGGCTGACCCTTGTTCAATGGTAGTTATTTTCATACAAAGGCTATGGAGAAACCTTCCCAGTCAGTTGATTCTTGTCTTTTTCAGGCTCAGATCCTGATCATTTTTATATCCGAGAATGCAGCACTGCAGCACCACCCGCACTGGTTGCAAATTGGAAAGTCCTTCAATTGCCATCCATGTTGTCGTCTTACATCAATCCATACCAGGATTTCCAGACCGATTGCACCGGTTTCAAATTGGAAAGTCCTCCAATTGCCATCCAGGTCGACGGCCAACATGAATCCAAAACTGAATTCTCAATTTTTGTAGATTCATTATCATCATAGCCTCACTGTTATCAACTTTAGAAATGAATTAGTTGAGGGGGTGTTTTGATGTGGTGGTCTAGAAAGTTAGTTGTAGAGCAAACCTTGAAGCCAAGGCCATCCTGAAAATATCTTTTTTTTCCTTCTATCTTTGTATCTAATGATAATAAGAAAGGAACTCATTGCTGACTTGGCTGCTTCTCAGCTTCCGTTCTCTTACACCCTTTTCAGGCAAACAAGAAAGATATATTGAGATCGAAAGCCACGCCGGTTGCATATCCTAAAGGTTTCCAATTGCCATCCAATTTTCTTCCAATCTATAGCAGCTATGGCGTAGGTTCACATTTCAACAACCTTCTGGAAAAATGAGGCACAATCTTGATATAACAGACAATTTTCTTCAAATGTGTACCAGCTATGACGTAGGTCGACATTTGATTGACCATCTAAAAAGACGAAGAACTGATGGGTATATAAGCAAACAGTACCTTGAAGAACGGCAGTCGTAGATCTCACCCCCTCAAACTCAATCTATCGGAGATGAGAAGCGACTGAACCAAAAGAAGATGTATTCCAGTCTGAAAGAAGAGTACATAGAGCACTTAAACCGTCGATTTTATCGAGAAAAGGAAGGGTTAATCATTTCGGCGAAAAATAAGTTAATATCCAAGAAAGAGTACTCAGAGCATCTAAACCATTTGTGTTTTTGAAGGTAAGCATAAGGTAATCATTTCGGCGAAGAAATGGCAATACGCAGAAGACTTTACCTTTTTTTTCATACTAAAACTAAGTTAATTGAGAAAACATTTTTCGTTATACCAGCCCTACTGGTTTTATATGCTTTTTTTTTTCCAAATGCTATCCAGTTTGCTGATGGACATAATTATGGAAGAATTGAAAAGCCTAAAAGCTCATGTGACTAAACATCGAAAAAGCGTAACTGCCGATGGATGTATAATGAAACCATACTTTGAGGCTCAGATGTATAGTTTTTTCATATTTGAAAATGCATCACTGGCTACGCAGTTGCAAATTGAAAATATTTACAGCCCTCGTCCATTTGGGAAGGGATAAAGTTTTGTTGGAAATAAAATTTACGTTTTGATGATGATTCATCACTTATTTATTCATTATTCTAAAACCCCATTGATGAAGTGTCATAACTAGCTGTTATAGTGCAAAGCAAAAAGATGTCTAGATATCAATGTATAGGATTTAATAGAGTCTGATATTTGTATAAGTTAAATCAGACAAGCACTGTAATATTTCTAGGTTGTGAACTGAGATAACAAGAAAACTGAGTTAACGCAAAACTGAGATAGTCAAACTGACTCAGGATACACCAATATGAAACTGTAGAAGATAAGCTCGCCGAGGGACACAAACTCGGTTGGCCTATCTAGAAGAACTGAGGGTCACAGACTCAGTTATAGAAGATTGAAGAACTGAGGGTTCAAACTCAGTTATTGAAGACAAAAGAACTGAGGATTCAAACTCAGTTATGAAGACTACATCAAGATTGTAAAGTTAGACTTCAGGCAAGACTGTGGCGACCTGAACTGACTTTATGGATCTTGTATGGGAAACTAAGACACATAAGGACAATGATGTGTTTGCAAATCAATTTCATGGTGTACTCTGATTAAGTCAATTATAATCAGATGAAAACTGGAGTACTGATTGTTGAAGAAGAGTAAACTTTCAGTTAAAGCTCTTACAAACTGAGAACTGATAACGATTCACAGTAAATCAGTTTTGAAACTAAGGGTTAACCAAACTGAAGAAGAATTCAACCATTACTGTACATTGATCATGAAGGAAGATATTCTATCCGTTCTGACAAGTAACGTACAGACAAGAAAGCAGGACCACTAACGGCTACAAGAATTTGAATTGAATCAATCTGACCGTTAGAAAAACCCCTATAAATAGATTGACTCTATAACAAGAAAGGATAGAGAGCAGGAAAAGGATTTCTAAGAATCGATTCAGTCAAAAAGATTAAAATCTGAGGGGGAAAGATAAATCTGAAGAACTCCTGCTAAAACACGAAATTGCAATATCAAGAAATTTCTTCAAGTGTACTTTAGCATTCAAAGGAAGATCAAGTTCATCCATTTGAAGAAATCCAGAGCTGTAAATATCTTATACATCTAGAAGAAAAGATCAAATCACAATTGAATCATAGTTATTGATTCAAGTCTCAACTTTGATTCTATCAAAGGTTTAGACTGTGAAACACCAAGAAGGTGTGAAGGACAGTTGAGTGCAGTCAGGAAGACCGTGGTTGTGATGAGCTGGTGAAGAGGCAATTCAACCCTCCAAGGACTAGTGTTTCAAACAATTGAAGAGCAGCAATTCTACCTGTTCTACAAGTGTTTAGATAGTGAAGCTAGGATTAGTCAAGGACTATCAGTTTAGAACTTTTTGTAACCGGGCCATCTCAAAGAAGTTCTAGTGGAATTTTCCTCCGCATCACAGGGGAAGAGAGGACGTACAGGATTACACCACCTGGAACCTCTATAATTCTTGTTTATTTACTTTACGCATTCATTTACTTCATTACAGTTATAATTATCTAGTTCTTATTCTGAAACCGAGTCAACAAGCTGTTTGTTAATTTATATTTGATAAATGCTAAATTAATCCGCTTCCAGTTAACTAGACTAAGAATAAGTCAGTATTGACTTATACTCAGTTGAGTTAGCTTAACTCCACACAAGTTTTAGTTGAACCTTAATGCGTTTTAAATCCAGTTTTTGGGGACAATTTTATTCACCCCCCCTCTAAACTTGTACTAGCCTTTCCAAGGGACCAACAATTGGTATCGGAGCAGTTCTTCCGTTTGGAAGTGATCCAAAGATATCTTACAAACCAGTTGTTGAAAACCATTCACTGTATCTGTTGGTCCCTTGGAAAGGCTAAAACAACTTTAGAGGGGGGGGGGGGGTGAATAAACTTGTCACCAAAAACTGGATTTAAAACAAATTAAGGTTCAGTTAAAAACTTGTTTGGAGTTAAGCTGACTAAGCTGAGTTTAAGTCAAACTGACTAAAGCAAAAACTGAGTCAACCGGCAGCGGATATAATTAGCCTTTATAATATATAGATTAACAAACAGTTTGTTGACTCGATAAGAATTATCTCTAAGAATTCATTGTCCTTATGATTCTTATGTCTTCATACAAGATTCATAAAGTCAGTTCAGGTCACCACAATCTTGCCTGAAGTCTAACTTTATAGTCTCGGCTTGTAATCTTCATAACTGAGCTTGAACCCTCAGTTCTTCAATCTTCTAGTTAAGCCAACTGAGTCTGTGTCCCTCAGCGAACTTATCTTCTTCAGTTTTCTGTTGGTGTGCTCAATTTTTCAGTTTCTTATAGAATCTCAGTTTAGCTAAATTCCAGTTTCTTATTTTCTCAGTTCCCGGCCTAGAACTATTACAGTGCTTGTCTGATTTAACCTATACAAATATCAGACTATATAAAATCCTATACATTAATATCTAGACATCTTTTTGCTTTGCACTATAACAACTAGTTATGACACTTCATCAATGGGGTTTTAAACAACGAATAAATAAGTGATGAATCATCATCAAAACATAAATTTTATTTCCAACAATTTCCCCCTTTTTGATGATGTCAATACCCTCCTTAAAAGCAATGCAAAAAGATAAAACAAAATATAGTAAATAACATAATGAACTGAAAGCTGAGAATTTATTTGATAACTGAGTTACAAAGTAGGGTAATAAAATACAACACAATAAAAAGAACTAAAAGGCAGTTCCTTTTTACTTGAAAGCTTAGTTATGTTGATTGTCATAAGTTTCTGCAACATTTCTCATAGCATCATTTGTTTTTGTGCTTTCAATTCCATGAATGCTTGCCCATATGTTCCATGATTCAGATAAATTGTGCTTGCTGAAGAATTTGCTTTTGAAAAGAACTACGAAAGTGAAAACAGTTGCCCTTAGTCTTTCACTGGTGGCTGTTCTTAGTAGATTTTGAACAAATTCAGGTTCAGCCTTTTCAACTTTCTCTGATTCTTTATTTATAGTACCATCATTTTCCTATTTCTTAAGTTTGTGCCAGTAATGCATGAGCATCTTCTGCATACGTAGAAATGTTTCTAGAGATTCTTCTCTTGATTCTCCTTCTCTTGCTGGTAGATTTCTGAATAGACTGTAGAGACGAGAATCCAAACCAACTCTTTTGTCAGTGGGCTCTGAGTATTTAGCAATTAACTCCATTTCCTCATCAGTGAATTCTCCTCTAGCTTTTTCTTCAGTTCAGTCAGTTTATCATCAATGTTTGCAAGGACTTGTGGCATCTCAGTTGCATGGACTTTTAAGATGTCTAAACTTTCCCCCTTATTGACATCATCTTTCTGAATCAGGCTTCTGATGTAAGTGTTCAGATTTTGTTGAGTTGATGCCAAAATGGTTTGAGCTACAACTGAGTCCTTCATGCCATCTTTCATTAATACCATTCTATCAACCAGATTATTGAGAATACCTTCCCATCTGTCTTGAGTTTCATCTCTTCTTGCGTCATTCTCAATGGTTGTCTTCCGAAGCTCAATCAAAGTGTTTTGACAGTTTTCAGTGACGATATCCATCGTCTTTTCAAGTTTGATTCTTTCATCTTGACTAGCTTCTAAGGACTTTAGGACTTTTCCAAGTAAGTTGTTGTCATCCTTTTGAATTTTGATTATCTCATTATGATAATACTTAATGAGATCAACCTGAGTAGGTATATCTTTTGAGCTTCCTGCTTGTTGGACATTGTCTTTGTTTGTCTTAACCTCGGTTGATTTAGCTTGCTTTAGAGGTGAGATAACAACTTGCTTCAATTTTTCCTTGTATTCTGCCGACCTTCTTCTTTCTTCAGATTGTTTTCTAATTTCTTCCAAGTTTGATTGATCAACATCTCTTGCAGGTGATAATTGAACATTAAATTCTTCATCTGATTCTTCTCCAACCATGTTTGCCACTGTTCTCGCTATTTCTAGCATAGACTTGTCTATAGGAGATTTATAACCTGCTTTTTCTTCTTGTTGTGCATCAGACATATTTTTAGAACTGGAGCTTTCACTGGATTCTTCAGAACTACAAGAATCATCATCAGTAGTCTGACCAGTTTCGTTCTCTTTTCTTGTAAAGAGGCTAGAATCCCTTTCTGCAGATTGGCATCTTCCTGAGAATCATCATCATCATTAACATTCTTTTTGGAATTTTCACCAGCTGTGGCTTCCTTCCAATAACTATTTATGATCAGTGCATATCCTTGATTCAAAAATTCATCGGTATTGATTTTCTTTGATAGATTTGTAATGTTGTATAAATCAAATACCCATTTTTCAGTAATTTCCATTTCTACTAGCTGACTTCTTTGATTGGCGATGGAACTGAATTTCCAGGTTTGATATTTGCGCAATCGTTCATAATCAGCTGACATTAATTCTCCATGATCAGTTGATGATTTAGATTGAGTGACAATCTCCCATGATTCTCTTGTGACCTCCTGGTTATCTTTTAGAATAACATCTTCAGTTTGCATAGGGTCAGTTCTTGCAACATCATCAGTTTGCAAAAGATCAGTTCTGCTGGTTCCTCCCTCAGCAGTGATTGGGATTCCTAATGATTCTTTTTCAACGACTGAGACTGAGATTGTCGGCTCAGTTTCCAAAACTTTCTCACTTACAAGTTCTTCAGCAACTTGTTTCCCAGTAGGCTCAAGTTCCAATTCAGTAACTGGAACTTCTTTCATTGTTGGTTCAATGAGTTCTTCTTCATTGACTTCCTCATCCAAGTTAATGACTTTAGTTGATCTTGAGTCTACTTCAGCTCCTTTTTCCACAGATTGAGAAGCTGAAAATCCTTTGACTGATTCTTCAAATTCTAATATGGAAATGGATTTTTGAGTGGTGGATCTGGATTTTGAAAGTAACGAAAGCATATCCAACGTTTTTTTATCAATCAATCTTTCTTCACTGTCAGATTCTTCATCATCATGTTCAACTCTCAGGGTTTGTTCCCCCTGAGTCTCAGCTTCCTTTTGTAAATCAGTTTCAACATTCTGTTCTCTGTTGACAACTTCAGTTTCCTTTGTCATTTCAATTTCTTGTGAATGTGAAACTGGTTCTTGAATAGATAAAGCTTCAGTTATTGGTGTTAGGGCAGATTCAGCAAGAATAACTTCAGTTCTTTCTATCTATGCTGATCCTTCAGCAACTGAAGTATCAATTGTTGGTGAAACAATATCAGATTTATCTCTCTCTGAATCTTCCAATTGTTTTCTTCTTTTTCTTAATTCTTCAACCTGTTCCAAGGCTTCATCTCCAGTTACAATTTTCTTCGATTTTCTGCTTTTCATCTTTTTAGGTTCACTTACAGAACCCTCAGCTTTTCTTTCTCCAGCCTTTTCTTCTTTAATAACAATCTTTCCATCAGCAACTGATGTTTCTTTCCTCTTTGCGATTCCAAAATGGTTGAGTATTCTTTGGACCACTAATGCAAGAGTCTTCTTGTTATAGAAACGACCTTTCTTGACATCGGTCTTCTTCTTGGGTAAGTCAATTGATTGTGCCACTAATTGATCAAATAGATATCTTTGCCAATTAAAACTTTCTCCAAACCAAATCACATAAAGTAAATCCAACTTTGCTCCAGATAGATTGCTAAAGTTTCCTGCATTTCCAATTATGCAATTTGCCAACATCTTTGAGAGGAAATTGAATTCTGGTTTGAGTAAACTTGTGCTCCCGGTCTGTAAAACTGCGGATTCTGCATCAATTGCCATATCTTTCCATAGTTTCTCCTTTTGTTCTTTGGTCAACTTGATGGCTGTTTTTCCTCCAGATTTGTCAAACCCAAAGATCTCTGCAATTAGATCTTCGGTGACCTTGATCTGCTTACCATTGACAGTAGTGGTATAAGTGTGTGTGTCTTCTCCTTCTATAGTTGTACTTCCAAATTCATAGAAGTCTCCAACGCTTTCCAGACATACACTTTTCAGATCGATGTTGAATACAGCATCCAATCCTTTGATTTTCTGAATTTTTGCTGCAATTATCTTAGCTAGAGTTTGATCAGTATATTTTGCAATAAATTGATCAAGTGAAATAGTCATTCCAGGTTCAACAAGAGTGAAAGTCATTGTTTTCTGGATTTGATTGAGAATTTGAAAATTTGGAGATTTAGAGAATAGATTCAAAACTCGAGTGTAAGGAATTATAAAAGAAAATTCTACGTTATTTATAATTTGTAGGAAAGGTAGTTAAGAATTGAGTGGGACTTAAAACGTCTTGTCATAAATGTTTTGAGATTGTGAAAATGAAGATGAGTTTAAAAGATGGACGGTTGAGATTAGGAAAGATCACGTGTTTTCCTGATATCCGTAGCTAGAAAGTAGTAAGTAGGATAGATGCGGTGTATCTCTAGCTGTACACGTTCAGTCTTGTACTTATTCAAAAACTCAGTTGTGAATACAATTCAGTTTTTCGGTTTCCAGTTACCGATATTTTCCTGCAAAACAAATTAAGAAATTTTTGGTACCCATATCTGTTTGGGTCCTAACTGATTAGTTTTCGATGATATAATTTTATTTTTGACTTTATACCTCTCTTGATATTTTGACTGAGTAAAGTCAGTTTTCACAAGCTTTTCCTGTTTTGTCCAGACAGTTTTTGGTTTGTGAAACTGATGTGATGGTTCATTCCAATCTTCATCAGTGGGAAATAGTCTTCCTTTACCTCTGAGTCTATTATTCCATGAATGATCTTCATTCTTAGATGGATATGACTTGAAGATTTTTCTTACTGATCTCTGATCAGTTTTGCCTTTTTCAGCCTTCTGAGTCTTCCCGTAAAATCTGTTGGCTTGGTGCATTTTACCAACTGATTTTTCAATTCTGTCAGTTTGTGCATTTGGCTGTGCTGAGTTTTTGTCAGTTCTAATAACTTTATCAGTTTTCTGAGTTCCTTACTGTTGAGTAGTCACAAATTTCATTGCAACTGATCTTGGTCTAAACTTAGAATTATATGTATTAACAAACCCTAAACCTGATCTGTCTCCAAACGGTTTTCCAGGTTTGAACTGAACACTGGGAATTGGATCAACTGATGATTCTGTGATGTTTATTACTTCTGTCAATTCATCAGTTGGTCGAATTACCTTGGTTCCATTATTAGTTTTGATTAAATTGATCTCAGCATTCAATCTCGAAATTTCAGTTTTCAATAAATTTTTCTCCTTTTTGACATTCTCATAATTCTTTTGAATTACTTCTAATTCCTTTATGAGTATGTCCAAGGTTTCATTGAAATCTTCATTTCTCTGATTGTTCATGGCAGTGTGAGTGCTTGATGTAGATGCAATTACCTCATGATGTTTGATAGATAAATTCTTATTTGAGGAATTATCATCAATAAGAACTTGCTTCCCATTAGCATCTCCCTGTGTTGCTCCTAGCAATATCATTTCCTCATCACTTTCACCTCCATAACTCGTAGGTAGAATATCATCAATATATTTGGCTTTTGCAATGGATGGATCTTCAGCAATGTTTTCAATCAATTTTTCTTCTATATAATCAGCTACTCGTAGCCACTCTTTTTCTGCTTCTTCTGAAAGATCACTTAGGGATGGAAATCCTCTGGATTCATCTTTATATGCGTTAAAGTCAATATTTTCATCATAACTGAAATGAGGTTCCGGATTTGGGAGAGAGCTTGTAGTACTGAATCTTTCAAACACTTGATCCTGAAATTCATAAACAACATTCTGCAAATAGTCAGTCAGGGGGTTATTCAGCCAGCTTCTAATTCTAGATGTGTTCATTAAATTTTAAATATAGTAAGGGTTTTCAACAACTGGACATAATTGATGGCCAGTTACTTCAAGCAAACAAACTGATACTGAGATTCGGTAATGGATCTCTTCAAAAACAATCCGCTCCGATACCAATTGTTGGTCCCTTGGAAAGGCTAACACAAGTTTAGAGGGGGGGGGGGTTGAATAAACTTGTCACAAAAAACTTTCCCAAAACTGGATTTAAAACAAATTAAGGTTCAATTAAAAACTTGTGTGGAGTTAAGCTGACTAAGCCGAGTTTAAGTCAAACTGACTTCAGCAAAAACTAAGTCAACTGGCAGCGGATATAATTAGCCTTTATAATATATAGATTAACAAACATTTTGTTGACTCGATTTCAGAACGAGAATTAGATAATTAAAACTATAATGAAGTAAGTGAATGCGTAAAGTAAATAAACAAGAATTATATAGGTTCCAGGTGGTGTAATCCTGTACGTCTTCTCTTCCCCTGTGATGGGGAGGAAAATTCCACTAGAACTTCTTTGAGATGGCCCGGTTACAAAAATTTCTAAACTGATAGTCCTTGACTAATCCTTAGCTTCACTATCTAAACACTTGTAGAACAAGTCGAATTGTTGCTCTTCAATTGTTTGAAACACTGGTCCTTGGAGGGTTGAATTGCCTCTTCACCAGATCATCACAAACACAGTCTTCCTGACTGCACTCAACTGTCCTTCACACCTTCTTGGTGTTTCACAGTCTAAACCTTTGATGAAATGAAAGTTTAGACTTGAATCAATAACTATGATTCAATTGTGATTTGAGCTTTTCTTCTAGATAAGTAAATTATGCACAACTCTGTATATCTTCGAATGATAGATCTTGAAATGCTTGAATGCTAATGAACACTCGAAGAAAATTCTTGATCTTGTAATTAAGTACTTAGCAGGATTCTTTTGAAATTGGCTTTCCCCCTTAATTTGATCTTTCTTGACTAGATAGATTCTTTTAATTCCTCCTGCCTTGCTTCTTGTTGTTGTAGAAGTAGTCTATTTATAAGGGTTTATCTACCGTTCATCCTGCTTGGATCTTGTAACGGCTATATTTTCTGACTGTTCTACTCTGTTAGTATTTCATCCAATAGAATCACTTCCTTTATAACGTTCGACTGTACTATCAATTTGTTGGATGACTGACATATAAAACTGAGTTTCCTTATCGGTTTTATACTGAGTATATTAGTTGTCAGTTTCTTGACTGACTTGGAGCGTTAACTGAGATTTTACTCTTCTTCAAATATCAGTACTCCAGTTTTCATCTAATTATAATTGACTTAATCAGAGTACACCATAAACAATTATCTTCTAAGAATTCATTGTCCTTATGATTCTTAGGTCTTTATACAAGATCCATAAAGTCAGTTCAGGTCACCACAATCTTGCCTGAAGTCTAACTTTATAGTCTCGACTTGTAATCTTCATAACTGAGTTTGAACCCTCAGTTCTTCAATCTTCTAGTTAAGCCAACTGAGTTTGTGTCCCTCAGCGAACTTATCTTCTTCAGTTTTCTGTTGGTGTGCTCAATTTTTCAGTTTCTTATAGAATCTCAGTTTAGCTAAATTCCAGTTTCTTATTTTCTCAGTTCCCGGCCTAGAACTATTACAGTGCTTGTCTGATTTAACATATACAAATATCAGACTCTATAAAATCCTATACATTAATATCTAGACATCTTTTTGCTTTGCACTATAACAACTAGTTATGACACTTCATCAATGGGGTTTAGAACAACGAATAAATAAGTGATGAATCATCATCAAAACATAAATTTTATTTCCAACATACAGTCATAAAAGTACTCTATTGAAATATAATGGACACATCTAGAATTAGAAGCTGGCTGAATAACCCCCTGACTGACTATTTGCAGAATGTTGTTTATGATTTTCAGGATCAAATGTTTGAAAGATTCAGTACTACAAGCTCTCATACAAATCCGGAACCTTATTTCAGTTATGATGAAAATATTGACTTTAATGCATATAGAGATGAATCCAGAGGGAATCTACGAGTAGCTGATTATATAGAAGAAAAATTGACTAAAGATCCATCCATCGCAATGGCCAAAGATGTTGTTCTACCCATGAGTTATGAAGGTGAAAGTGATGAAGAAATCATACTGCTAGGAGCAGCACAAGCAAATGCTAATGATAAAAGAAAGCGAGTTTTAATTGATGATGATTCCTCGACAGAAAATTTATCTATCAAGCACCAGGAGGTAATTGCATCTACATCCAGCACTCACACTGCCATGAACAATCAAAGAAATGAAGATTTCAATAAAACCTTGGACATACTCATAAAGGAATTAGAGGTAATTCAAAAGAATTATGAGAATGTCAAAAAGGAGAAAAAGTTATTGAAAACTGAAATTTCGAGATTAAATGCTGAGATCAATTTAATCAAGGCTAATAATGGAACCAAGGTAATTCGAACAACTGATGAATTGACTGAAGTAATAAACATCACAGAATCATCAGTTGATCCAATTCCCAGTGTTCAGTTCAAACCTAGAAAACCGTTTGGAGACAGATCTGGTTTAGGGTTTGTTAATCAGAATAATTCTAAGTTCAGACCAAGTTCAGTTGCATTAAAATTTGTGACTGCACAACAGTCAGGAGCTCAGAAAACTGATAAAATTATTAGAACTGACAATTACTCAAAGACCGCCAAATGCACAAACTGATAGAACTGAAAAATCAGTTGGTTAAAGACACCAGACCAACAGATTTTACAGAAAGATTCAGAAGGCTGAAAAAGGCAAAACTGATCAGAGATCAGTAAGAAAAATCTTCAATTCTCATCCATCTAAGAATGAAGATCATTCATGGAATACTAGACTCAGAGGAAAAGGAAGACCATTTCCCACTGATGAAGATTGGAATGAACCATCACTTCAGTTTCACAAACTGAATAAACAAAAAACTGTTAGGACAAAACAAGAAAAGTTTGTGAAAGCTGACTTTACTCAGTCAAGATATCAAGAGAGGCATAAAGTTAAAAATAAAATTATATCATCGAAAACTAATCAATTAGGACCCAAACAGATATGGGTACCAAAAATCTCTCATTTTATTTTGCAGGAAAATATCGCTAACTAAGAACTGAAGATGAGTAATTCACAAAACTGAGTTGTGTTCACAACTGAGTTTTGAATTCATTATAAGGACAAGACTGAAAGTATACAGATGGAGATACACCGCATCTACCCTACCTACTATTGTCTAGCTACAGATGTCAAGAAAAGACGTGATCTTTCTCAATCTAAACCGTCCATATTTTCCACTCATCCTTTTTTTCGCAATCTCAAAACATTTATGACAAGACGTTTTGAGTCTCACCCAATTCTTAACTACCTTGCTACAAATTATAAATAACCCAGAATTTTCTTTTATAATTCTTTTCACTCGAATTTTGAATATGTTCTCTAAATCTCCTAATTGTCAAGTTCTCAATCAAATCTAGAAAAACAATGACTTTTACTCGTGTTGAACCTGGAATGATCATCTCTCTTGACCAGTTTATTGCAAATTACACTGATCAAACTCTAGCCAAAGTAATTGCAGCAAAAATACAGAAAATCAAAGGATTGGATGTTGTATTCAACATCGATCTGAAAAGTGTATGTCTGGAAAGCGTTGGAGACTTCTATGAATTTGGAAGTACAGCTATAGAAGGGGAATACACACATACTTACACCACTACTGTCAATGGTAAGCAGATCAAAGTTACCGAAGATCTAATTACAGAGATCTTTGGGTTTGATAAATCTGGAGGTACAGCAGCCATCAAGTTGACCAATGAACAGAAGGAGAAACTATGGAAAGATATTGCAATTGATGCAGAATCCACAGTTTTACAGACCGGGAGTACAAGTTTACTCAAACCAGAATTCAATTTTCTTACTAAGATGTTAGCAAATTGCATAATAGGAAATGCAGGAAATTTTAGCAACCTCTCTTGAGCAAAATTGGATTTACTATATGTAATTTGGTTTGGATAAAGTTTCAGTTGGCAAATATATCTATTTGATCAATTAGTGGCACAATCAATCGACACACCAAAAAAGAAGACCGAAGTCAAGAAAGGTCGATTTTATCACAAAAAGACTCTTGCACTGGTGGTCCAAAGAATACTCGACCATTTTGGAATCGCAAAGAGGAAAGAAACACCAATTGCCGATGGGAAGATTGTTATTAAAGAACAAAAACCTGGAAAAAGAAAAGCTGAAGGTTCTGTGAGTGAACCTAAAAAGAAGAAAAGCAGAAAGATGAATAAAGTAGTAACTGGAGATGAAGCCTTGGAACATGTTGAAGAATTAAGGAAAAGAAGGAAACAATTGGAAGATTCAGAGAGAGACAAATCTGATCTTGTTTCACCAACAATTGATACTTCGATTCTTTGAAGGATCGGCACGATATAGAAGGCGAAGTTATTCTTACTGAATCCGCTCCAACATCAATAACTGAAGCTTGACCTATTCAAGAGCCAGTTACACATACACAAGAAATTGAAATGACAAAGGAAACTGAAGTTGTCAACAGGGAACAGAATGTTGAAACTGACTTACAGAAGAAAGCTGGGACTCAGGGGGAACAGACACTGAGAGTTGAGGTTGATGATGAGGAATCTGAAAGTGAAGAAAGACTGATTGACAAAGAAACTTTGGACATGCTTTTGTTACTTTCAAAATCTAAGTCCACACCGCAAAAATCTGCTTCCAGAATAGAATTTGAAGAATCAGTCAAAGAATTTTTGGCTTCTCACTCTGAAGATAAAGGAGCTGAAGCAGAGTCAAGATCGACTAAAATCATTCACTTGGATGAGCTGGTCCATGAAGAAGAACTCACTGAGTCATTGATAAAAGAAGTTCCAGCCACTGATTTGGAACTTGATCCTGTTGGTAAACAAGTCGCTGAAGAACTTGTCAGTGACAAGAATTTGGAAACTGAGCCTATAATATCAGTTTCAGTCATCGAAAAAGATACATCAGTCATCCCAATCACTGCTGAAGCAGGAACCAGCAGAACCGACCCTATGCAAACTGAAGATGTTATTCTAGAGGGTGACCAGGAGGTCACAAGAGAATCGGAGGAGATTGTCACTCAATCTAAGCCCTCAACTGATCATGGAGAATTAATGTCAGCTGATTATGAGCGATTGCGCAAATATCAAACCTGGAAATTCAGTTCCATTGCCAATCAAAAGAGTCAGCTAGTAGAAATGGAAGCTACTGAAAGATGGGTATTTGATCTTTACAATATCACAAATCTATCAGAGATAATCAATACCGATGAATTCTTAAACCAAGGATATGCCCTGATCAGAAATAGTTATTGGAAGGAAGCCATAGCTGGTGGAAATTCCAAAAAGGATGATGATGATGATGATTCTCAGGAAGATGCCAATTTGCAAAAAGGGATTCTAGCCTCTTTACAAGAAAAGAAAACTGAAACTGATCAAAACACTGATGACGATTCTAGTAGTTCTGAAGAAACCAGTGAAAGTTCCAGTTCTAAAAATGTGTCTGATACACAAGAAGAAGAAGAAGAAGGAGGTTATCAATCTCCTACTGACAAGTCTATGCTAGAAATAGCAAGAACAGTGGCAAACATGGCTGGAGAAGAATCAGATGAAGAATTTAATGTTCAAATATCACCTGCAAGAAACATTGATCAGTCAAGTCTAGAAGAAATTAGAAGACAATCTGAAGAAAGAAGACGGTCGGCAGAATATAAAGAAAAACTGAAGCAAGTTGTTATCTCACCACTGAAGCAAGCTAAATCAACTGAGGTTGAGATAAGCAAAGACAATGTACAACAAGCAGGAAGCTCAAAAGATGTACCTACTCAGGTTGATCTCATTGAATTTTATCATAATGAGATAATCAGAATTCAAAAGGACGATAACAACTTATTTGGAAAAGTTCTAAAGTCCTTAGAAGCTAGCCAAGATGAAAGAAGCAAACTTGATAAGAAGATGGATATTGTCACTGATAACTGTCAAAATACCTTGATTGAGCTTCGAAAGACAACTATTGAAAACGATGCAAGAAGAGATGAAACTCAAGACAGATGAGAAGTCATTCTCAATAATCTGGTGGACAGAATGATTCTAATGGAACAAGGCATGAAGGACTCAGTTGTAGCTCAAACCATTTTGGCATCAACTTAGCAAAATCTGAACCGTTATATCAAAGGTCTGATCAACAAAGATGATGTCAATAAGGGGGAAAGTTTGGACATCTTAAAAGTCCATGCAACTGAGATGCCACAAGTCCTTGCGAACGTTGATGATAAACTGACTGAACTGAAGAAAGCTAGAGGAGAATTTACTGATGTGGAAATGGAGTTAATTGCCAAATACTCGGAACCAAGCGATAAAAGGATTGGTTTGGATTCTCGTCTCTATAGTTTATTCAAAAATCTACCCGCCGAGAGAAGGAGAATCAAGAGAAGAATCTTTAGAAACATTACTACATATGCAGAAGGTTCTCATGCATTACTGGAACAAACTCAAGAAATGGGAAAAGAATGGTACTCTAGATAAAGAGTCAGATAAGATTGAAAAGGCTGAACCTGAATTTGTTCAGAGTCTACTGAAAACAGCCACCACTGAAAGACTGAGAACATCTGTGTTTACTTTTTTTGCTATTCTTTTCAAAAGCAAATTCTTCGGTAAGCACAATTTATCGGAATCATGGAACGTATGGGCAAGCATTCATGGAATTGAAAGCACAACAACAAATGATGCCATGAGGAATATTGCCGAAACTTATGACAATAAATTAAGTTTATCTGTTAAGTAAAAATGAAGCTGCCTTTCTAGCTCTTTTTATTTTGTTGTATTTTATTACCTTACTATGTAACTCTGTCATCAATAAAAGTTTCTCAGTTCACTGTGTTACTTACTGTGTTTTGTTTTATCTTTTTGCATTGCTTTTAAGGAGGGTATTGACATCATCAAAAAGGGGGAAATTGTTGGAAATAAAATTTACGTTTTGATGATGATTCATCACTTATTTATTCATTATTCTAAAACCCCATTGATGAAGTGTCATAACTAGCTGTTATAGTGCAAAGCAAAAAGATGTCTAGATATCAATGTATATGATTTAATATAGTCTGATATTTGTATAAGTTAAATCAGACAAGCACTGTAATATTTCTAGGTTGTGAACTGAGATAACAAGAAAACTGAGTTAACGCATAACTGAGATAGTCAAACTGACTCTGGATACACCAATATGAAACTGAAGAAGATAAGCTCGCTGAGGGACACAAACTCGGTTGGCCTATCTAGAAGAAGTGAGGGTCACAGACTCAGTTATAGAAGATTGAAGAACTGAGGGTTCAAACTCAGTTATTGAAGACAGAAGAACTGAGGATTCAAACTCAGTTATGAAGACTACGTCAAGATTGTAAAGTTAGACTCAGGCAAGATTGTGGTGACCTGAACTGACTTTATGGATCTTGTATGGGAAACTAAGACACATAAGGACAATGATGTGTTTGCAAATCAATTTCATGGTGTACTCTGATTAAGTCAATTATAATCAGATGAAAACTGGAGTACTGATTGTTGAAGAAGAGTAAACTTTCAGTTAAAGCTCTTACAAACTGAGAACTGATAACGATTCACAGTAAATCAGTTTTGAAACTAAGGGTTAACCAAACTAAAGAAGAATTCAACCGTTACTGTACATTGATCATGATTGAAGGATATTCTATCCGTTCTGACAAGTAACGTACATACAAGAAAGCAGGACCACTAACGGCTACAAGAATTTGAATTGAATCAATCTAACCGTTAGAAAAACCCCTATAAATAGATTGACACTATAACAAGAAAAGATAAAGAGCAGGAAAAGGATTTCTAAGAATCGATTCAGTCAAAAATATTAAAACTAAGGGGGAAAGATAAATCTAAAGAACTCCTGCTAAAACACTAAATTGCAATATCAAGAAATTTCTTCAAGTGTACTTTAGCATTCAAAGGAAGATCAAGTTCATCCATTTGAAGAAATCCAAAGCTGTGCATATCTATACATCTAGAAGAAAAGCTCAAATCATAATTGAATCATAGTTATTGATTCAAGTCTCAACTTTGATTCTATCAAAGGTTTAGACTGTGAAACACCAAGAAGGTGTGAAGGACAGTTGAGTGCAGTCGGGAAGACTGTGGTTGTAATGAGCTGGTGAAGAGGCAATTCAACCCTTCAAGGACCAGTGTTTCAAACAATTGAAGAGCAACAATTCTACCTGTTCTACAAGTGTTTAGATAGTGAAGCTAGGGATTAGTCAAGGACTATCAGTTTAGCACTTTTTGTAACCGGGCCATCTCAAAGAAGTTCTGGTGGAATTTTCCTCCGCATCACAGGGGAAAAGAGGACGTACAGGATTACACCAACTGGAACCTCTATAATTCTTGTTTATTGACTTTACACATTCATTTACTTCATTACAGTTATAATTATCTAGTTCTTATTCTGAAACCGAGTCAACAAGCTGTTTGTTAATTTATATTTGATAAAGGCTAAATTAATCCGCTGCCAGTTAACTAGACTAAGAATAAGTCAGTATTGACTTATACTCAGTTGAGTTAGCTTAACTCCACACAAGTTTTAATTGAACCTTAATTCGTTTTAAATCCAGTTTTGGGGACAAGTTTATTCACCCCCCTCTAAACTTGTGTTAGCCTTTCCAAGGGACCAACAAGTTTCCATTTGTCCAAGGTGACAAATCACACCACACCAGAAATGTATTCTCAGAGTATTTTTTAGATTCATGATCCTCATAGCCTCTAAAATTTAACAGGTAATGACCTAATCTGACCTACTGAACATCTTTTTCATACTTAGGTCTACAACACATTTATATTTGTAAATGAAGCACCAGCTACGCTGGTTGCATACTGAAAAATTTTCCGGCTGCTATCCAGACTACCGATTTAAACACATCATCATCACCACCTTATCTCCATACACTCCGACAAATCAATTAGTTGCGTTTGTGCTGTTATGAGGCTGCTTACAAAGCTGGATGTTTTTTGAGCAAGGCACCATTTTTCTTAGCATGGCATTCTCTTATCTCATCACCCTACATCTATAAAAACAAAACTTATAAGGACCACACCTATCAGCTGCGATAATGGCAAATGCAAGGGAGAAGGTTCATCAATCATTAACCTGGAATTAAACTTCCAGCTGACTTTGGTAACCCTGCTTTATGGCGGTAGGAAGAAAAAAACGCCGACCTATCATCTGCGGCAAAGGCAAAAGCAAGGACGAAGGTTCATGAACCATAAACCTGAAAGAAAACATGAAGTATATACTTTTCAGGATTGTAGGTGTGGAACCTTAATCATAGCCGCAGCCTCAACCGGAGATGATAGTTCGGCGTTCTTTTTTTCTTCCACCATAAAGCACTGGTACTTTTGAGTCATGGATCTGGAATCAAACTTACATCACTGAACCTCAATCAACCGGAGATAAGAAGTGACACAGCCATGAGATCTAGTAGAATTATCCAAGAAATGGTACTTAGAGCATCTAAACCGTCGGGGTTTATGGAGATAAGCAAAAGGTCATCATTTCGACGAAGAAACGGCAATACGTAGAACACTTTACCCTTTTTTTATTACTAAAACGAAGTTAATCGAGGAAGCTTCCCACGCGCAGACTTCGTTATACCAGCCCTACTGGTTGCATATGGAATTTTTTCCAATTGCCATCCAGTTTGCATTGGACATAACAATGGAAGAATTGAAAAGCCTAATACAAAAAGCATAACATCTGATGTATGTATAATGAGACCATACTTTGAAGAACAGCAAGCGTATAACTTCACACCTCAAACTCAATCTACTGAAGATGAGAAAAGATAGAGTCCAAAGCTCTATTGTAGTCTTCAATAAGATTATGTAGAAGATGTAAACTGTCAGTTTTTATCTAGATAAGCAACTGCTTTATGGCAGAACCCCGCATAACATGTACAACAATTTTTTACAATTTTTGGACATCAAATAATTGACAAATATAATGACGACGAGTGGCTAACCCTTCTTCAATGGTAGTTATTTTCATACGAATGGTACATAGAAAGCTTCCTAGTGTGAGCTATATATAAGTTTGGCACATCCTTACTAATTAGTATATATCAGAAACCTAGCAAGCAAAGAAAATATATCACCTCACTTTTGTATGTTTGAGGCTCAGATCTATACCATTTTTATATTTTAGAATGCAGCACCAGTCGCACTGGTTGCAATTTGGAAAGTCCTCCAATTGCCATCCAGGTTGGTGTCTTACACGAAACCGTACCCTCGATTTCAGGCCAGCAACAACGGTTGCAAATTGAAAAGTCCTCCAATTGCCATCCAGGTTACTGGCCTACATCAATCCAGAAATAGATTATTATTATTTGTTTATCCATTATCATCATAGCCTCATTGTTATCAACTTTAGATTAGAAACGAATCAAATGTGAGGGTGTTTTTATGTGGTGGCCTAGAAAGTTGGCTGCGGTGCAAACCCTAAAACCAGGGTTATCCACTCATCATCACTACATTCATCAACCTTTGAAGAAAGCAAACAACAGGAAAAATGTAATTCCTTAAGCATGCACCACAGAAACCGAACGAACAAGGGAAAATCTGCAATTAACCTTCTATACAGAAGACCAGACAACAAATATAAAGACTTGTAAATGCTAAAGAAGACACCTTTTCAATTTGGCATAGAATAGAGGCGAAATTGTCTTGATGCCACAATTAATTTACCTCAGATGTATAACAGCTATCGCTTAGGTTGACGTTTGAGTAACCATCTGAACAGACTACGAAGTGATAGCTGTGTAATCTAACGGTACCTTCAAGAACGCCATCCATAGATCTCGCTCCATGAACCTCAATCAATCGGAGATGAGAAATAGGACATCCAAGAGATCTATTGAAATCTCCAAGAAGAGTACGCAGAACATCTAAACCTCGGGGTTTATCGAGATAAGCAAGGAGTAATCATTTCGGCGAAGAAATGGTAAACAGAACCCATCGAGGAAGCTTTCCACACGGCTACACTCTATCTAAATACAATATATGTAATACTAATACTAATATATAATATAATATAATATTTATATTTAATATAAAAATGCAACAAAACCAAGTTTTTTTTCACAAAGGGAAGCAAGCTGAGAGGCTGCCAACTCAGCAAGGAGATCTTTTCTTATTAGTATTAGATTAGAGAAAGAGAAAGATATTTGGTCATTCAATTAGTAACAAGTCAGGTTTTAACTTTTAGCTGCTTGGCTTAGTCATGCCTAGAAATAGTTTGATTTTTTGGATATATATATATATATATATATATATATATATATATATATATATATATATATATATATATATATTTTATAACATTTTGCATTAGTAAAAAGTGATAGGATAAAAGAATAATTCTTACTGTCACAATCACTATAACATAACAGATATGATGAGACAGTTGTAACTCTAATGATGTGCCTTTTCGCTGTGATTACTTATGATGTAGCAATGAAATCACTCTGTAAATTAAATACATAACACATTGTGAGTGATATCATAGTCATATCATATTATAATATTTAGTGTTCACAAAATTATTAAGTAATATTACTTGAGTATTTTCTGGGTTGTAAATATCCTGACAACACACCTTTATCTTATACATATTGTGATATTTATTGTGTCAGAATTATAAAATAATATTACGTAGCTGTTTTTTAGGTGGTAGACATGTGGACAATATATATAGTTTTATCTTATAACACAATTTTATACTGTGATAAACTACACTGTCGATATATCTTTACACGTTTTTGTTTTTCTATAAATACACACGATGAGACTCGAATCACAGGGGTAAGCCTCTTGGAGAGAATAAGTGAAAATTTTACACATTATTCTTGATAAAATTAATCAAGATTCCGGGTGGGGCAGATATAACTCTTGTCGTATGTAGTACTTTATTAGTTACCTCAGTAGAAATGGAATAAAGCATAGTTAAATTTCACATGTATATTCATATCAATAGTAAGCCTTTTACTATGCATGCTAAACAAATGCCTTTATATGAATGTTCATGTTGTGAAATTTTGGTATATTGGCAATCATGTTGTTAAATGTTTTAGGGATTATGTTCTAGAGCTGATATTGAATTTTTATATGATTAAGAATGACAAGAAAACGTTCTATATACAAAGCATGTGAATGTTTACAACTTGTGATGTTATTGGTATGTATGCACTCCAAACTCTTTTATATATTGGACTCGTTTATTGATATGTAAATGACAATGAGATAACTAAATGTACGAAAGAATGAGTAATGCAAGTGATAAAGAATCATATAATAAAGAAATAAATAATGAAAGTACTGATAAATAAGGTTCGGGGTTAAGTGCTAGACATTGAAAATGATAGTGAATTCTCTATGGTCCCTAGCATTAGGCCCTGTTTCCGGGAAAGAATATGGAGATAAGTCTGGCACCGGTCACGCCCCCTCTACGGGATAAATATTGGACATTTTTGGCCTGTTACAAAGTAAGTTTTTCAGGCTCTCCATATTGGGAGAACATAAATGTGACGTTGTAACCGACACATAAATGATAACAAAAATAAAACAAAAAAGACATGATCATGAAAGATTGCTAAAAATGAGTGGTATATAAGTTTACTTATTTTATTATTGCTTCTTATCTGGCCAAGTATGAATGACAATCTTGTTATTTGTATACTATTATATGTACATATGCATTTCAATTTGCGATATATAACCTGAACTGTATTCCAATCCCAATAAGTGGTAAAGTTCGCTTTGATGCTAATATTTCCTTATTGAGCGTCATATCTCACTCTTTAAATTGAACGCTTAACAGACGAACAACTTCAATGTGAGGAGATCCAAGAGTGTTCGTATGGTGGTTAGTGTTAACCCTATTCCTCCCTTGTCCAAGCCGAACCAGTTTCTTCTGCTTATGTGAATGCCACTCCTATTGTTCCTCTTTTAGGTGGCACCTCCACATATGCCAGTTTCCGTATACTTTTCATGATTTCAAGGTACCTACACCAATTATGTCATCTTCCATAACCTACGGGGCTGTGTTCGTGATAAGACATGATGAAGATGTGGATATCATAGAATTCTAGTTCTGTGTTATTTTGTCAAGTAATTTGGATGTTGATGTGACCTTAAGTATGTTTATGTAAACTTAACTTATGTAGTATTAAACCTTGGTAGTAATGGTTATGGTTGTAATCCCAAATACTTGAATGTCCGTATGCTTTTATGTTGAGGCGTGTTTAGTACGTCGAGAGCTTGTTATGTCTTTTCAAGCTTATGTGTTTACTCTGTTGTACAAGACTTCGTGATCCGAATAGTATAAATAACTAAACTTTTTGGGTCATAACCGAATGGATCGATCCGAAATCACTCGAGTTTCGGGTCAGGTTGTTACATAGTATTTTAGAAATGACACGTTGGGATTCTGGTGTGATCGCTCTTTGTCCATTAAATATTATGATAGCATTATGTCACTTAAGTGACTTGATCTCTAAACTGATAAATAAACTGGTGGAACTAATCTGTAAAACTGAGCTGAGATTGATGGTCAGTTTAGTAAGTGTATTCAGTTATGTGAAAGTCAATTCGATGAAGTGCAACTGAGTTTATTCTGAAGTCAGCAGTCAGTTTTGGTCTGCTGAGTTTTGCTGAGTACGTCTGAGTTCTACATCTGAGAAGTTGATTACAAGTCTGAGAAGGTTAGCTGAAAACTGAGTTTCATCTGGTGGATAACAGTTGGAACTGGGGTCCACATTTAGGGTATTTATGACAGTTCCGACAAAGATCTTATGGCGGCCAGGGTTTAAGGAATTATGCTTACAAAAACCAATGTTGTAATCAATGTAATGTGTGTGAAAATCCTTGTAACTTTGGGCATAGTAAAATATCTCATTTTTTGTCCGTGGAGTAGTCAGCACAACGCCGAAAACCATGTTAAATCATTGTGTTCTCTTTGTCTCTGTGTTTTATCAATTTCCGCCATACTTTATGTTTGCATTACTACTGTTTTTATCTTTCTTAGACTTCGAGTTAATCATCTGTGTTTTTAAAAAACTGGCTTCAGAGCATTGGTTCATAGATTCAGAGAAATTGCAGGTTGAATGATCGCGTGTGAGTCACTAACGTCGATATTACTAGCAAGAATACTAGGTACATCGCAGTATAGTAAATGCGAGTCAAGGTTGATCCCACAGAGACAATGCAACTATGAGTATAAACGATTCTAACCTAATTAAGAATGAACATAAAGGCGGTCATTGACCAACAATAACATAAAAGAAAACATACATGGAATTCTCTCCCTCTCCTCACCGATCTACTAACTTGGATTAGTTAATCGTTACGTTTACTTCCCCATATAATTTCCTTAGATTAATCGCGAGCTTTTAATGATTATTATCATATTCATCAGCTACGGGTGCAATTCCTACTCCTATCTACTCCGACAATGGCAGTAGACAATCTATATGCAAGCTACACTCCTTAATTGGTCCGTAATAGCCCATACACATAAAGAACTAGAACTGCTGATATTGAGCGCTAACTCATACCGCTAACCCGCCTACACAAACCTATCGAC
This sequence comes from Gentiana straminea, assembly GCA_036785695.1. Classification (NCBI taxonomy): domain Eukaryota; kingdom Viridiplantae; phylum Streptophyta; class Magnoliopsida; order Gentianales; family Gentianaceae; genus Gentiana; species Gentiana straminea. The sequence goes on from JAVUPR010000510.1 coordinate 59,151, forward strand.
ATTGACCAAGCACGTTCCTAGGGTCCATTCAAGACAATATCCTAAATAACACTTCACTTGTGGTCCTTCATGTTAATTTAAGAATTACGAATATTAGATTGGCCAGACCTATTACTCGTTTTAATTATTCCTGCCGATCAACGTAGCTTGCGAGTGAATCCCAGTTTAGGTTTTCTAAAATATGCCTCGGTAAACCGGTATAGACCGCCGGTTTACCGGGGGCGGCTTTTCCTAATTTCTGGATCTACATTGCTCACTACGATTACAATAAGTAAATTATGGGGTTGTTAAACATGCAGATTAACTAAAACACCTAAATACGAACAGACCTACCATATTGAAGACAATAAAGGAATGTTCAAAGCTTCATACCTTCAACAATGGAGATGTAGCTCGATCTACTCAAGCTAGAGAAGATGGAAGAAGGGAGGAAACCAAGAACAACTCTCCAAAGCTCAAGAAAACTTTATTGCATACTAATAATTGTAATGTAATATATAAAATTGAAGATTGTATTAAGCATCATATGAAAGCTCTCAGTATATGCGGCTTTATATAGATACAATAGCCGACTTAAGACTTTCTAAAACCCTAACCGATCTAGATAATACGGCAAAATCAATTTCGTGTTCCACTAGACACCGGTTTACCGGGCCTAGCCTCCGGGTTACCGGGCCTTCTTTTCTCCTTTTTCTTCAGCAGACTTCTTCTTGGACTTCAATCACTTGGCCCAATGTACTTCTTTTGGTCCAGATCCGTTCTCCAATGCTCCAGATTTGGTACATCCTATAAAACACGCAAAACGAGACAAAACAGTACCAAAACATCGGGAAATAGCATAGATGCAGAATTACGATCCTGGAAACTCTCACATAGCATTTGACATATATTCCACATAATAACGAGCCTATCTATCCTCTCTTGAGCATAATTCAGGGTGAATAAAGGTATAATTATTGGTACCATTTAGAGTGTTATCATTGGACGGAGTTGATCTTCACCAAGAGTGGTGACCGGTACCAGGATTTTGTAATTTTATTTTTGGCTGTTAAAAATTTATATTTGTGTTAATTCTCTAAGAATTTGATTTCAAAGGCCAAATTCGACTCTGTATGTGAATAGTGACTATCCGGCGTGCGCCGGTTTTACCCGGTTTGCGCCGGACTTATCCGGTTTGCGCCGGCCCATTAAATTCTACCAACCTGACTCCCTATGATTCTCTAGGTGACAGAGACTATATTCAGTCCGGCGTGCGCCGGCCTTACCCGGTTTGCGCCGGACTAGCTATTTTTGGACCTATAGAAAATCTTCAATTCTATATATAGTCATGCATTCATTTAGTAAAATTGCACCAACTTTTCTTTACCTTAAAATTTTCTAACAAAGATTTCCTCTCCATCAACACCTTCGATAACCTCCATTTCACCTCCTTATTCCCCTGATTCCGTTGTTCCCATTTACGATATCCACTATGATACTCCCACCATCGTCAATTACGCTACTGAAACAGCCAGGGATCGTTACTTTTCTAATTTTTGTCATTTTCCTATCTTACTCGAGAAAGGTTTGAACTTGCGCAAACTCAATGAGTGGGGAGACATACGTATACTTCTAGGAGGATGGGATCATTTTGTTCGTACCCCCCGTGGCCGAATTAATATAACCATGGTTCGTGAATTTTACGCCGTCCTCTCTGAAACCGCTTCGGTTGAAACCACTAATACTGTCCGCATTCGCGGTATAGCAGTTCCTTTTACTCCTACTATTATCAACCAAGTCTTTTCAATTCCTCAGGTGCAAACCACTCCTCACCAAAGATTATGAAGTGGAGTGGCGGTTGGATACGATTACGGGTATCATTAACAAATGCACTGAAGCATTCCAAGTGTTGTTTCCTAATTATGATCTCGATCGTAATGTGTCCACTTCTGCCTTATTACCTCACTTACGTGCATGGAAACACTTTATTAACTCAAGAATTTTCCCCACCAATGACTTTTCTGAAATCAATGATGATGAAATGCTTTTGCTCTACGCCATATCTCGTTGGTGCCATAATTCATTGGGGAATTCTTATTCACCGCATGCTGTCAATTTTGCCCTGGCTCACAGAAACTTTCGTCAATCTTTACCATTTCCTTGGCTAATTTCTCGACTTTGTAATCATGTTGCTGGTGTCCAAATGTTTGGTACTTATGAGGTTTTTCCCTGTCGTCATTCCCAGGTTGCATTGTTACCGGTAGACATTCCCGGTGGCTCATGTTCTGCTGAGGCAGGGGATTCTGATTAAGCTGGTTTCTTTGTTAGCATGCCTTGAAGTTGATCTAGTGGTTTTATGGTTGGTCAAGTTGGGCAGTTTCTATTATTTTATGCTATTTTGCTTGGTCGTTGATCTTTCAGTTTGTAAGATAACAAATAATGTTGTTGGCATGTTATGACTTTCTACCTTGTATAATATCTATATGAAATAAATAAATCAAGGCTTCTATTATATATTTATATTATTTCGCACCTATCCGATCATCTTTTCAATTCTAGTCTAGGGATGACGTACTTCACCCCATATTATTTCTCCATTCACCAACAAATTCTTTAAATAAAAAAAAATTATTAAAATATTTTAATTTTCATTTTATTGTCTAAACAACTTCTTTCTTACTCACTCGCCATCGGGCCGATGCCAGCTCGTAAGTGGGGAGTAGAGTTGTAGTTAGCCAATAAAACGGAAACATTAGAAAAACATTTAGTTTTAGTTATCCTTAGGCATTCCAAGCGTGATAGAATTGACACACTTGATGTAATGTATTTGAAAGAATAAGTTTTTAATAAAATGAGTAAACACGATGCATTATGATGATATAATACTTGTCTATCTTTGATTTTAATATGATTTTTGAGTACGTAAAATTAAATAGTTATTATCAAATATTTTATTTATGAAAATTAGACAAGTATACTTGCATTTATAGTTAATTTTTAGAAATGCTTTCTTTCAAGACGAATCATGGTTCGGAATCGGAGTAGGAATGACGATTTTTGGCATAACTTTGACTCAACCATAGCCAAATGGCCTACCCAAACATAATTTCCATTTTTGTCCCCACCTCAGCCTTGTGGAGTGGCGAGACCCCACTCGAACTAGCCATCGTATTTAGCTACATTATAACCGACCCTTAGCCTAATTTGGTCTATATTCATTTGGCATCCCGCAAGTTTAGTATGTATTTATGGATAGCGGTAACGACATCGGAACTAAGAGTCGATACATTAGAATGACACGAGTTGAGATTGGTACATTGTTATTTGGAGGTCATTTAGCCAAATTACATCCTTTTATTTTGGTCCAAAAAAAATTGGTTGTTAAAAGTTGTAAATTGGTTCCAACCAATAAATTAGGAACCATTTGTGTATATGTGTGTAAAATAAGAGTCATTGGGTGTGATTTTGCGAGCTTTTTAGACTGTATCAGAATGTCACTAATCGAGGTATTGTTGATCAAAAAGTTGAAGGTGTAAGTATGTACGACTTGCTTTTCTCTTTTGATTTTTCTTTTTATCCTTTTCGATTAGCCAACACCCTGAGCCTGAACGTTACAAGTCACTTTGCCAACTACTTGACTTAATCCTTAATTCTAGATATCTATAAGTGGCGATAGGAAGTATTTCTAAGATTTTAATTATATCTAGTAAGTAATGCAAGTAGAATTTCATTTAAATAATATTTGATAACTAATTTGATAGTTATGCACACTTTCTTCTATTAATTTCTTAAAAAGACAAAATTATCATATGATCATGATGCCGACTGAGTACGTTACTGTATTAGAATCTTAATCTAGACAATTATATTACATTCCTCGTGTTCTTATAAATTATCGCTTACTTTGCTCGAGGACGATCAAAAGTTTAAGTAGAGAGTAGTTGATATATGTCAACTATATATAAAAATTTATTCTATTTTAAAACCCATTTTCAAGATTTTTTAATATTTTTTATTCATACTGATAAAAATTATAGTTATATAATATATTTCTAAAAATTAATAAATATCAAAATATTTAGATTTCAATAGACAGAATTAACTTATTTTATCAGATTTACCTGTGTTTTTCTTGTTTTTTTTGTGCAGGTACACCATGATGAAATCCTAGAGTCAATATTGTTAAAAACGGCAAAGAGGATTTACAAAATCAAATCCCTATCATTTCCCTGACAAAGATCGAATAATATCAAACAATGTCTGACAAGACCCGGCGCAGACCGGGTGAATACCGGTCTACGCCGGAAATGCTGAGGATTTGGGGGAATATTACGCAATTAAGTCGCATTAAATGTTCTGACATACTTTCACATGCTGACAAGACCCGGCGCAAACCGGAAAAGAACTGGCGTGCGCCGGAAAAGATTCTTTTCAGGCCGCGGTTTCCTATAAATAGCCAGTCATTCAATGTAAAAAAATCGCCCCAATATATATATACACACACACACACACACACACACATATATATATATATATATATATATATATATATATATATATATATATATATATATATATATATATATATATATTATCTTACTCCCTTAAACATCATTTTCACTTATACTTTTAAGCCATAAATAATTAAGTTTATTATTATTTTGTATTGGTAAACTGATTATTATAAATGCTAATTTGAACATTTTAGTATTTGTAATAATGAGTAACTAAACTTATAACTAGCCATGGCAATGTAATTGAATTATTTTGGTCTCTTGAATGAACGGATAACGATTATGTAATGTAAATTTTAATTTCGATTGTGTTGAATCTTTTTCTACTTAATTTAATGGTTAGCTCGTGTTGGAATAATTAACCACTATTGGCACACACACAATTAATGTTAGGAAATCACTAGTTTAACGCAGCGGAATTTAAAATTTGATTTCCTTTTCTAGATCGTTCTTCGTTTAATACAATAAACACGTTAAGTAGTTTGACGGTTATACCTTAGATGATCTGTAAGATCGTCGCTTTGACCGCCAACGGAGAGTAGTTCAATGCGCAAGCCGTCCACGCATCCGGCCTCTATCGCTAATCCACACGAACCCCTTGCCGGAATCCTCCTTGGATTGCTATCGGAAAAACTCCGGCTGCTAGACCGGACCTTTTCTTCCCTCACAAACTCACTATGGAAGGCTCTCTATTTTACACAAGAATTATGAACTCTTGCAATTGTGTTGTACAAAAGAGCTTGACACCCACCTCCTATATATAGTGGTTGGGGCGCCCCATATGGTGTGGAGGAGAAGAAAACATTTTTCCAATAAAATAAGGAAAATCAACTAGATTGATTTCTCTTTAATTATAATTTATTTTGCCAATATCTTATATTGATTATAATTATCTTATTACCATAAATCTATTTTTCAAAATCAATTAATATCTTATATTAATATTATGGCAATCTTTATTAATTAAAGTGCACAATCCAAGTGTATCTTATACACTTAAAAGTGGCGCCCCATATGCCAATAAATTGGCTTCCGGAATATTCTTTAATTAATATAATTTGTATATAATTAATATCTTGTATTTTATTTATTCATAATAAATAAATACCACCATATTAATTTACCACTATAACCTTTATAGTCTAGAGATAAAATTTCCTTATTTTTTGGTTATCAACTATAACCGCATTTTAATCCGACTCGATGTTCATATGTGTGTGACCCGATAGGCTTCCGAATATGTTGGCCGTAGACACAAAGTGCAATTTACTAAAATGCCCTTCATGCCTAACGATCACGGGATAGCGTCTAGCAACATACCGTGACCCCCAATTATCGGAAGAGTCAAAAGCAATGACTACTACCTTTCATGTGAAGCAGTTACCGTGTAACTTACAATCCTATCGCTGTAATAATATCCATACGATCGTATCTCGAGTGTCTATACATTAACGATCGTATCTTATAATCTGGATATCATGCTCTCTCGGAATAACACATTTACTCCCACTTTGCAAAGATTCTCGAGAGCTAGACATTCCTTATAAGAAGGCCATTTCGGATATTCGATCACAATCATAGGATACGCGATTCCCGGACGACCAATCATGTATACTCCGCATGCTTCAATATCATACCCAATCACTACCGCATGATCGCCCCGTGGTTAGGAGAAATCTCAATAGTGTCAAAGCATGACAATCCACACCGTGATGCCATGAAGACTCCGGTCAAAAGGATAATTACACAACCGCCACATAGTGTGACACTTAATGTAAGTGGGTCAGTCTAACGTACGCATTCTCTAATACACGTCCACGTACAGTCCAAGTGTCTCTACACTTCGATAGACGAGATCTATCCCTACCTTCTAAAAGATAGAAGACATCCAATACGTGCTAGTCGATTATACTATCAATGTCCCATTTGATAATACATAAGACTAGAGACATTTAAGTACCAACCTTGTTATAGTGATTAGAGATCTCATCAACCATAATCACTATCATGGTTTCTCTATCACATGATTGATACTAGGGACGTTACTATATATATACAACAAATAATAAGAAGATAAACAATATATATAATAACATAAGTGCTTTTATTAATCATAATAAAGTTATTACATAAACTAAATAGACTGTAAATGACCTGACCCGGTCGGATCCGGTCCAACCCGATTGGGTTTAGGACACCTTTCCAACACTTAATTGATACCAAACGGAGATATTAGGTGTGAGAACGAGGTAGAAAAACCGGAAGGTAAAATTGGCCGTCTGACGGAACCCTCTTTCTTATCCGGGGAAAGATTATTTGTACTCGAGAGCTTATCATGTCAAATCATTAGGTTTAGGGCTCTTAAACCAAGGAGGAGGCATAGAACAATTTCGAACACTTGTATGAGGAGAAATTGTTAGAATATGAGTGCACCATTTCACACAATTGAATACCCTTAATAGGCCGAATTAATCACATCCTTAAAACTAAAAGAGACTATAGTTCAATGAAATTGTCTTGGCTAGTACCTTTAATATTAATTGTTAATTTTATCGGTAACGTAAACCTATCACTTTTATGAAAAATCTGTGACTTAGATCAAGATAATAATAGCTAATTGGTGTTTAACCACACTTTGAATTGTATCGTATTCCCTGAGGAGACGACATTGATTCACCAGACTAGACTACAATTTGACCCGGTATACTGCCGGTTAGATTGGACACCCAGTTTAAGCCTATCATATGATAACAAGCTTATCTATCCCTTCTTGAGCATGATTCGGGGCAAATAAAGGTATAATTAATGGTACTATTTAGGGCGTTATCAACTACCCCCCACTTAGCTTTTGATCGTACCGAGCAAAAAAAGCGAAAAGAAAACGAAATCCCGACCAATAAACAAGTTAATTAAAAATAGATATGCCTTACAAAGTCAAGATCATGATCATGTCAACTCATATCCATAAGTAACGCATTAAACAATATTCATGTCATGAACCAATGTGTGTGTGCCATAACTCCATGATCTTTAGTAATGCAGACAATCTCACATTATGTCAACCCATAGTCGAACTAACCAGTCACGAACATGCTTTCATTAATTGATTTTACTTTTATTCCTTAGATCAAGTCAACTGGGTAAGGCGGATCGAGAACCGAGTATTACTCTTAGGCTCGAGTTTATCGGTCTATTTCATGCAAGGGTCGGGCGTCTTACGCTCCATCGAATCTGTTTTGCCAAAGAGAATATATATATGTGTATATAACGTGCAATTTATTTCTCTTTCTTGGCGGGTGAACGCTCATATTTCTAACTATCCTCACGGCCCCACTCTTGATAAACTACTGAATCCGTAATTCCTTTGCCCTTATGACCATTGGTCGAACATAATTCGGGATAAAGCTAGGGTCTAGTCAAAGTATTTCACTATCTACTACACACCAAGGAAAGTGAGTTATGCGTGCTTAAGATAGTGGTTCACAACAAAATATGCGCTTAATACGTCACTACTTTAGAAGTGGGCACTACTTTTTCTTATGCAAAGTGGAACAAATATGTAGTCAATTAACTCCAAAAGGTCAAAGATGTCATTTTTTCCGAATTTTTGATGAAACGAATCAAAGTCTAGGTTTTGAAAAGTGCGTCAAGAAAATCAAGATAGTCACGCAATTAACGGAATATAATTCTAAAAAGCTAAGTGACGCTTCTACCCCCCCACTTAATCGAAGCATTGTCCCCAATGAGAAGATGAAAATATAAAACAAAAAGGAACTTAGCTTGGTAAGTGCGGAGCAGAATAAGTACGGATCGTCATCAACGGCAAAGGGTGCAGAATAAAACTCCTCGGAAATCTGCTATAGTTGGCTCATACACAACAAGAGACGGAACTCGGGTGACAATAACCGTATAATAAAAATTGCGGCAAGAAAAGAGAAATGTAATAACTCCAAAACAATTTAAGCTGACAAAATCATTATATTATTAAAAAGTCTGCTACATTACTAGATAGGAAAAATAAAATAAAATTTTAAAATGCTAGAAATGGAAATTAACAACAAGAAATAATAATAACTAGTCCTCATTGAAATCTTCCTCCCAGTCATCTTGTGGCTCAAAACCGGGAGGTGGTCCAGAACTTGAGGCAGCGGCGGCGGAAGAAGATGCTCCGTGACGTGGGGCAGTCCTAGGTGGTGGGGTCGAAGGAGGAATGCCTAAAAAGTCCATCATTCTGTCCATTTTGCGATGCAAGCTCGCAATCTCTCTTGCATTCTCCTCAATCAAAGCCCTCTGATATCGAGGCCCTCCATGGACCGGAGTATGTTGTCTCTCATCTCTTTGACCCACAGGTCTGGGTGATTTTAAAACCGACTGCGAACTAATATTCGGTTCAGGATCTTCCCAATCGTCACTGACCAAAAACGGAACCTCGTTTTCCAGAGTGAACATATCTATCATAGGGCCATAAGGCAGCTGCTCTTGCTCGGATTCAACGGCAATTTCTTGCATTCTACTATGAATAAGGAGACCGATGTTAATTGGAGATTCCTGCTCCAGATAGAACATCAATTCTTCCCGCCTCGGTGTAATAAGGATCCCATTTGGTTTCTCTTCCATTCCACCCCAAAGTAGTCAGCTATCATCTGCATCCAGTCCAGATCATCAACATTACAGGATAATGTGTATTCCTCCGGGTCCACTAGTGGATTTCTCACTTCATAGTATTCATTGATCATTTCAATGGTGAAATCCACTTTCACCCCTCGGACCATAGCAAATGTAGCTCCGGGGATATACGTCGATACGCATAGGACTCTCGCACCACCATGGCATTGAACCGGCTTGATGCCTCGCCATATCAAGAATATCACGGTACTTCATGACCCGAAGCAAGATACGCCACAACCCCGCAAGTCGACGCCACGTTCACGAGTAACGGGTCGGCCATTCTAGTGTCCTCCGAATGAGTCATAAATACGTAAAGAATCGAATTGCAGAACCCCGCCTATCAAGGGGTTAGCATCACCATAGACAACCTGATGACCGCTTGGACAACGAACGGTTCCGCTGCGTTTTGGACCCGTAGTGGTGGACACGAGAGGCTGGCGATATGCGATTTTGTTTCGAAAATGGACCCTTGGTTTACCGGTCCTTGCGCCGATTTACCGGGCCTAGATTTTCCTGGGACAGTGCTGCTGATGATGGAAAAAGATGAACTGCGGAAACAATGATGTCACAGCAGTACCACACAGCGACAAGGGATGGAAAATGGGTGTTTTGGGTGTTGAGATGTTGGTAGTGATGGTGGTAATGGTGGTGATGGTTGGTGATAGTGGATGAATTCTAAAAAAAGAAGAAAAATGGAGAAAGTTTGTGAAGAAGATGGAGAATATAGTTGAGGATGAAGAAGAATGGTGGTGAATGGGTGTTTATATAGGAGATGGAAGGATTTGGTGGGATAGTGGGTAGGGAGTAATGGTGGTGAAGGGATTGAGGGGTTGACTGATGGGATTGAGGTGGAGTAATGGTGGAGTGTGGGAAAGGAGGAAATGATGGAAAAGAGGGAAAATGGGTGTTTCTGCTGACTGGGGTCTGACCGATGCAACGTGTGTCCATCACGTGTCACCGAAGGGTCTTATCTTAAATCAGACATGAAATTGATAAAACTCAGCTCGGTTAACCAAGGGGTTAGCCCGATTTACTGGGGCCAATTTTCTCCATATTTTCTCAGTTCCTGTTTTGCACACCTTACATTAACTTACTGCTCAATCCGGACCTCAGTTCACTATTTCTTACTCCTTCTATTGTTACTTCCGACTCAATCCTAACCTACTTCACTAGAACCCACAACGAGTAAAAATAAACCTTCCCAACATCCATCGGTTTCATGCCTAAGGGTGCGGTAGGATGAAAAAAAGCTCGTCATTTCATCCGGTTACTTTTATTGACTCTTATCCTAACTAAGGGTTCAAGAGGTAGTTCTGAGTTTATAGTCGCCAGCTCGACTTACCTTCGGGTCTTCACTCAATCAAAGGTCGGGGCTTTAACTCGCCAAATCTGCACTTTCGAGGTCCTAACCGTCATGCACTTCCCTTCTCGTTTGCTATTATCCTCTAGGAGTGCTCTCTCTCGGTTTTTCGCAGAAACTTTCTGAGCTCTTCTCCTGGCATGTTTTTTCCCTTTTTGCACGTGCACCCGGTCTTCCTCTGCTTCGAGATTTAACCTTTGTGCCCAAGAATTCCATATTCTCTCTTTGTGGCTTGATTTTTTCACTACGCAATATGGAAGGACTGGCTTCTGTGAGCGTCTGGTTATGGTCCTTCACCTCGTGTTCTTTAAGCAGTAATCTCATAAACTTCTGCTCACAAGTTTCTACAAGAACCTCTCGATGCCTAGACCTCTCATACTTTATCTCCACATTTTTAACGTTTTCAGAACCATAGGCCATCATGCAACTTTCAGGCATATTGTATAGGGGTTCTAAGATCTTAACGGTTACAGCATCATTGTTCAACCTTAAAGTAATTTCCCCGTTATCATAATCCATGATCGCCTGGATGGTCGCTAAGAAAGCCCTTCTTAATAGAATTGGGGCACTAGGATCTTCCGATACGTCTAAGAATGTGAAATCTGTCGGGAATTTAAATCCTCATGCCTTAATGGTGCAATCCTTTAGCAGACCAGCAGGCATATCTCTGGTTCGATCGACGAAGGGCCTGGACCGAGTGTGATCCATGATTACTTGAATCTTAATCTTCTGACAGAGGGAGAAAGGAAGAATATTGCAACTTGAACTGGAGTCGTAGAGCCCTAAACCTACAGATACACCGTTGATTGAGATAGGGAGTCGAAACGTCCCGGGGTCTCCTAGCTTCACTACGGTATCAGAGCCCGTTTAATCCTCAGGCTCTGAAAACATAGTGTCGAGATCCTCTTCAGGATCATCGGAATCATAATCAGAAGATATGTCAATCAACTCAATAGGAAACGTACTTGGGCGATAAGTTTCTTACTCCTTCAGGCTTTCTTCGGCTTCCCGTTTAAGTGCTTCTTTCTCCTCCTCCACACGTTTCTTATCAGCTTCATATTGCTCTCTAACTTTTGATCCTGGATACATAGAGATTGGTTTGATATTCAACATTGTACGAGGCATTGTGCTTGACTTGTCTTGCCTTTATCAACTCTTGATGACTGAATATCCGAAGTGTTCCGAGATTCCTGCGAAAGAGACAAAAGAAAAGTAAAGAAAACGGTTAGCAATCTTCCGCTTCAGTTGGGATTAGACCCAACTGTTGCATACCTACTAACTAAAACTAACAGGGATATACTCAGAAACACAAAAGCTGTCAGAACTTGATTTTCTGACCCTCGGTAAATCGGGGACACCCCACGATAAACCGGGCATAGAATTTCTTATTCTGGCAGTAAAACGATGCAAGTTTATTTCAGGACGACTCAAGACTCAAAGAGAAAAATTAAAAGAAAACAACAACCTCTTAATTATCGTTAGAAACATTTATTCTTAAAATTGGCCATTGTCCCCGGCAACGGCGCCAAAAAACTTGATCGCGCGTGTAAGTCGCTTGATACTAGCAAGAGTACTAGGTCAATCGTAGTATAGCAAAGGTGAATCAAGGTCGATCCCACAGAGACAACGCAACTCAAGTATAAAAGAGACTAATGTAATTAAGAGAACAACTATGGTCGTTGACCAACGATATACATAAAAAAACATGGTATTCCTTCCCCATCCCCACCTACCTACTAACTTGGTCTAGTCAATCCTTATGTTTACTTCTCCACATAATTTTCTTAAATCAATCGAACGTTTTAATTCAGTTTTAGCTACGGGTGCATCTCCTACTCCTATCTACTTCCATTGTAAGAACATCAGACAATCTATACGCAACTAACCTCCTTCGTTGGCTGTATTAGCCCATACGTAGTAAGAACTAGAGATGCCGGCATGAGACCAAAAACCTCCCTAAGCAGCTATCGACAATGACTAGCACATTCATAGGGATCCATCAAGGCAATGTCCTAACTAACACTTCACCTTGCAAGTCCTTCGTGTTAATTTACGAATACAATAAGCAGACTGGCCAGATCTAACCTACTGTTAATTAAACCTGTCGATCAACGTAGCTGACGCCGAACCTCCAGATTAGGGTTTCTAAATATTGCCTCGGTAAACCGGTATAGACCGCCGGTTTACCAGGGGCGGTGTTTCCTATTTCTGGATCTACATTGTTTCGTTCTGATTAATTCAAGTAAATCATGGGGTTGTTAAACATGCAGATTAAATTTAACACGTAAATACAAGAAGATCTACCATAATAAAGACATAAAGGAACGTTCAAAACTTCATACCTTCAGTTATGGAGATCTAGCTTGATCTACTCAAGCTAGAGATGGCGTGGAGGGGAGAAACCAGAAAATAAATCACCAAAAGCTTATAGGAACTTTATTGCATCAAATCTATATAAAAGATGTATTCTATTGTATTACCTATGTTACAATTGAATTCTGTGGCTTTATAGGCATTATAGCCATCTTAAGACTCACATAAACCCTAACCGACATAGTAGATACGGCAGACTTCAGTTTCGTGTCCTCCAAGTCCTCGGTAAACCGGACCTGGGCTTCGGTAAACTAGCCCAGCTCTTCATCCCTTTTCTGGCAGATTTCTTCATGGACTTTATTCTCTTGGCCCAATGTCTTCTCTCGGTCCAGATCCATCCTTAGCTACTCCAGACTTTGGTGCATCCTGAAAAGTGTATAAAACTATACCAAACAGTACCAAATCTATGGGATAATAACATAGATGCAGAATCATGATCCTAGGAACATACACATAACATTTAACACATATTCCGTATGATAACGAGCCTATCTATCCATTCTTTGACACGATTCGGGGCAAATAAAGGTATAATTAATGGTACTATTTAGGGCGTTATCAAGAAATTGTTTTTATCTCAGCATGGCTATATACATAAGATTTTGGCCAAGTTTGACATGTCTGCTGCAAAGCCAACAGATACTCCTATGGCCTCAAATATTCATTTGCCAGTTTTTGCTTCACAGTCAGCAGAGGAGAAGGAGTACATGTCAAGAGTTACCTTTGCTAGTGCAGTTGGCAGTCTGATGTATGTCATGGTGTGCACTAGGCCTGATCTGGCTCAGGCAGTCAGTGTTTTCAGCAGGTTATGGTTCAACCTAGAAAGGAACACTAGAAAGTTGTGAAAAGAATATTCAGGTACCTTAGGGGTACAGATGATGTTGGTCTCATTTATGGAGGTGATACTCAAGAAGTGATCACAAGGTACTGTAGACAGTATAAAATCTATGACTAGTTATGTTTTTACATTGGGGAATTCGGTTGTCATTTGGAAAGCAACTCTTCGGGCTACGGTGGCTTTATCAACTATTGAGGTGAATATATGGCTCTTACTAAAGCGGCTAAGGAAGGTATATGGTTGAAAGGACTAGTCGGTGATTTAGGGCTACATCAAGATCAAGCTCGGATTTATTGTGACGATCGAGTGCAATTTGTCTAGCTAAGGATCGGGTTCATCATGAGAGAACCAAGCATATTGATGTGAGTTATCATTTTTTGAGAAATGAGAAGCGGGTTATAGTGAAGAAGATTGGCACAAAGGATAATTCTGCCGATATGTTCACTAAACCAGTTCAACAGAGCAAGTTTCAGTTGTGTTTGAACTTGCTGAATATTCAAAGCTTATAAAGTATAAACTGAAATCTGGATACTCAGCTGAGGGCAAATCAGCCGAGTGAATTCTGTGCAGAAGTTTGGTACAAGTACATCCTGGCATTGACGAATGCATCTGGTACAAGTACATCTGATTATGAAATCTGATTGACTGTGAATGAGAGTTCAAGTCAAGGTGGAGATTTGTCAGTTAATTGACTTGATCTCTAAACTGATAAATAAACTGGTGGAACTAATCTGTAAAACTGAGCTGAGATTGATGGTCAGTTTAGTAAGTGTATTCAGTTCTGTGAAAGTCAGTTCGGTGAAGTGCAACTGAGTTTCTTCTCAAGTCAGCAATCAGTTTTGGTCTGTTGAGTTTTCCTGAGTACGTCTGAGTTCTACATCTGAGCAGCTGATTACAAGTCTAAGAAGGTCAGCTGAAAGCTGAGTTTCATCTGGTGGATAAATGTTGCCGAGGGTCCACATCTAGGGTATTTATGACAGTTTCGGCAAAGATCTTATGGCGGCTAGGGTTTAGGGAATTGTGCTTATTAATACCAATGTGGTAATCAATGCAATGTGTGTGAAAATCCTTGTAACTTTGTGCATAATAAAATATCTCATTTTCTGTCCGTGGAGCAGTCGGCACAACGCCGGAAACCACGTTAAATCACTGTGTTCTTTGTCTCTGTGATTTATCAATTTTCGCCATACTTTAAATTTGCATTACTACTGTTTCTATCTTTCTTAGACTTCAAGTTTCTCGTCTGTGTTTTTAACACATTCATTATCAATTTTCTTTCATCTTATCCTTAAAATGATAGTCATGTATGTGTACATTTATCTTCTGTTCACATTTTTTACTCCACCCTTTCCATTTTAAGTATCCACTTTAAGAAAAATGTAGTACAGTCTATGAATCATGTTAATATATATATATATATATATATAAGTTTTTGCACTTATACCTTTTAAGTGGTTGTTAAAACATTTACTTTTACACCCTTTTTATTGAAAATAATGTAAATGTGTAGTAACATACAAAGAAATATATCAAATAGTGGATAATGCAGAGAATATTTTAGAACTTTTAGAAAAGAAAAGATAGACACTTAAAATGTGACGGACGGAACATTTTACATGGGCAGAAATACCCTTCCGGCACAGGTGACGGCCGCCTTGAGTGAACATTTTATATTTTTACCTATATATCTCCATATATATATATATATATATATATATATATATATATATATATATATATATATATATTCGGTATTAAGTTTGTCTGAATAAAAAATAAATAGATAAATGATTTCATCCTGGTTATTTTTTCTTTTACTCGTCGCAAATGATTTTTATTTTAGGTATATCCCGTATTAAGTTTTTTATGTACGAAAATGTTGAATCTCACCCAATGACTCTTTATTCTGGATCCGTCACCAAAAACTTATAATAGTCACAAAAGATTATAGCTTGTTTTTTTAATGTCCATGACATTTTATCCATGAAAACCTATTGTAATATCCCGATTTTTCAAAAAGGGGCATCTTAGTCTTTTAACGAAAATCAGAATATTATATTTATTTTAATTAATGGAATTAAAGAAAAGAAAGGAAATTAAAGGATTTATTAATTAAGGAATTAATTAAAATAAGTTTTAATGGGATTAATAGGGAATTAAATTCTCATTATTCAGAAAACAGTTTCACGTTAACCTTTTGAGAGCAGAGGGGCGCAAGTTTGAGGGAAAAAATAGAAGAGACTTTCGAATGCTAATGTTGCTCTTTTCAACGGACGTATCAAGAGAAAAAAGTTCTACGGAATGAGAGGATTCTTTTGATCCTAGCGAGTTAACCGTTTGGAGAAAGTAAGATTTCATTCGTTTTTGGTTCGAGAAGTTTTGGCTGCAAATTCGTAGTATAAGTTAAATGTTACGAGTTCGGAGTTGCTTTGATGTTCAAGAATCGTAGTTTGATCAATTTTTAGGTTGAATCGAAAGCTAGGTTCTTTTGGTATTTTGGATCATTTGTTGCTCGTAATTAAGGTAACGGGGTTTTCATATTGAATGATTGATGTTTTATAATGATTAATGTGAAGTAAAGGGGTGTTCAACCGTATTTAATCGTGTCATTATTGGTGTCCTACCTTTTCTTTTCGTTGCAGTTCTTTGTTGCTATTGGTTTTATTTTATTTTATAATACATGTATTTGCCTGTGTTTTTTTTTTTTTACCGAAAAAATAGGGACATGATGCCCACTAGCTAAGTTGACGAAGGGAGGAAGAAAAGGGGAAAGAAAAAAAAAAAAGGAAAAAAAAAGAAGAAAGGAACGTATTCTTTCAACTCTGTTGAAAGTCGTGTTTGATAATAAACAAATAAATAAGATTTGAAGCAGAAAGTAGCAGTAGAATGGCATTTAGAGAAAAGGAAAAAAAAAAAAAAAAAAAAGTAGCAGAAGAAGGAAAAAAATGACGATAACAGAGAAAAAAAAAAGGAATTATTGATATAGTTGGTTTAACAGATAACACTAAATGATCAAAAAAAAATTAATAAACATTCATGAACATTACAAAACCATGAATAAGGCACGATGCGCTTTTGGTTACGCACCGGATGTATTCTTATAGGGAATTGAAGTTCGGGACCGTCGGAAGAGTAAGAGGGCCTTGTGCTTTGATGAGTTAGTAATCATCAATGTACGTGTAATTCATACTTGAGTCCCAAGAGTCTAAGAAGAGGGAGTAGGGAGCTTTTTGTCTGAATGAACCTAGGTGGCTAACTAATCACTTAATAAACGTATTTGACTAGATAAAAGGTTAAACATCATGAGAGCTTGGATAGGCACAGTACAATATCGGCAATATGATGTTTGGCCAGATAAAGTGGTGATGATCACTACCGGATTCTAGACCCGCCAGATAAAGTAGTGATCATTCCGCCGGACAAACTCATGAACGAGATAGACATTCACCGGTCAGCTCTCTAGGGTTGGCCAGACAAAGTGGAATGACTATCTCGGGACCGCGTAGAGATTTATCTCATGGGGTTGCGTCTTTTGTCTTAGTGTATATCTCACTAAGTGTAGTGCCCTCGCAAACATGTTGTAACAAAGATAAGCTAAGTTAGTAACCTTAAGGACCTCATGTTATACTATGAATATAATGTGATAGTTTGTGTAAGACCTTTTAATAACGGTTTAATAATAAGACGGCGTTTACTTTCTTCCATTATAAAACGTATATTATTCAATAAACCTACTTTACTTCGTTCTTAAGTACGTATGTACTTACCCGTTATATGTTTTGTTTTGAGAAGATTAACGATTTTTGATGGAGACGAGAACGATAAAGACATATGATGCATGATGCTTTTTGTTGAAGTTGTTTTGAAGACTTTCTTTTATTTCATGTTTTGATTTAAACGATGTTGTTATTTCAAATTGAATGTTGTTTTTGTTTGGCTCATTTTAGAAGCCTTTGATGTAAGACTAGATCGTTTGGTTTCTTTTGGAGGTTGAAACGTTTCAGTTTCCTTCCGTTTTGGTTTTAGTGCAGCATTGATTCGTATTCTAGTTGATCTTTGGAATTTTTCCCGAGTCGTTTTGCTTCCGCATTGTATTTATGATATATGTCGTAAGACTTATGTATAATATTAGATTTTATTTGATATTATACATGCCAGACGTTTTTTCCAGATAAAAACTCGGTGTCCGGAAACGATGCGTCACACCTATACTCGTATTATTTGGAGGGAAGAAGGTAGCATATGTAGCAGACAAAGTTCAATTCTCCCAACTACACAAGTGACAAAGGACATTTTAAAGAGCAAATAGTCAAAGCTTTATTTGAAAGTGAAATATAACAACATTTTTCTTCAAAGTAAAAACATTAGGTCACCATAAAGTTGCACCACAATCAATAATGTGCTTTGCAATATACATGGAAATAAAGTGACTTATCTAATTCTATTAATCATAGCTTATGACTTATTAGGCATGACCAGTCAACACAATTAGAATCTTAGGTACCTAACAAATCATCATGTTGTATGCAATTTTCTAATTATAGCAAATTAATGTTATGAGTTGACATGAGTATATTTATACATAAAAATAAAATATAATACAAATTCTTGACTATTGTATCTTTCACTAATGGAACTTGAAGGAAAAAAAAAAAAAAAAAAGAGGAAATTGAAGTCAATCATTCTCATTGTCAACAATAGATTACATTTTGCTCTAATAATAAAAGATACATATATATATAATATATTCAAAAGCAAATAAAAAGATAGTCTTATTCACTATAATTTCTCTCTCCTCTCACCAATACTATTTTTTTGCCTAAGAGTTGGGAGAACCAATCTAAGATTGGAAACTTACTATTCAACCTCAACCAAATTAGATCATATTTTAAGTCCGAATGATAAACTTTATAACATACCTACTATATTAAATGACGTATCTACCCGATAAATATAACTCATACATGAACATGGCACAGTTGAGTCCCATCTGATATCAGTAGGACACACCGAAGCCATGATCCGATGATTATACTCGTACATGAGATGAGTCCGAGTCCCGTCGATACAAAATAGCGGGGCACACTGAAACCATGATCACATACAAATGATTTTACTCATACATGAACATTGTTCATATGTGTCTCATCCGATACCAAATAGCGGGGCATAGTGAAACAACGGTTATACCAAGAGAAATACGTCAGGTCGAGAGGATGTCCCAAAGCGATCCCGGGTGGTTGTCATTGAAGAAGTTAAGATTAGCTTGCAACTCATTGTTGTTGTTCAAACAGTTGAATTCATCTAAGGACTGATCAGGAGAATATTGTGGACTCATTTCCATGCAAATCATAGCCATGAGGTTTGCTTGTTGGCATTGCATGTTTACAATCTCAGCTTGTGCTTTTGCCAATTGTACTTGCAACTCATTCACTTGTTTCTGTAGGTGGCAAATCGCTCCGGCACAGCCGTACACGGGGTCTCTCAGCCGTGCATTGGCCTCATACACCATGCTACTCACTGCATCAGCTCTTTGAAACTCTGGCAGTTCCTTTAAAAATTGCAACAAAATATGTAAATTAGATTTTGTTTTATCAAGTTTTACAACTTTAAGTCTTTAATTATGTCAAAACACAGTAGAAAGAAACTAAAGATTACACACAAAACATAATGAATAGGAACTTTAGAGTACTTTACTCTGTGGGAACAAACATCGAACACTTGACAGGCTAATACAAATACATACATAAATGCGGATATATAGAATTGAATACAGATAAAAAGCATTATGCTTTCAAAATTTGTAACAAATGTGGAATAAAATCATGAAAAAATTGGTTAAAATTACCTGCAAGAACTTGATTATGTTACTGGCACCAAATACACGATGAGCAGTTGAAAACTTGATGGGATCATTAGGAGGGAAGTAAGGAGCCAAGACACACTTGTCGGCACAACGCCGGCGTAAGATCTTGCATGCAGCACAAGGGCTGGCGATCACCGTAGACGGTGGAAGAGACGGCGGTGAAGCAGAGGAAGTTGTGGTGGTTGTATCACAGGAGTCCATTTTCCGTTAAAAGTGTTTGCTTTAATTTAGGAAAGAAGGGAATGAATAAAGTGGTTATGGCGAGTGAGAATATTTATAGGCAACCGGGCCAAAAAAAAATAAAAAAACCAATTGCATAAACTCTTTAATTAAATAATTACATTTGAATCCAATACATACTGTATGATTTTTGTAATGTCATATACTGAAAAATTGAGAGAAAAAAATATTAATGTATACAGTTACACATATACTTGATTACTTTGGCTAATCATTTTAGTCAAAAATAAAAAATAAAAAATACCAAAGTCGATCGACCTAAATAGTTATTGAATCTGTTATAACTCAAATAGATCTGTCACACCTGAATTTACGTTACAGATGGTACCAGAATCAAATATCAGATAGAAATAAGATAGAATGTTGAGATATGTTACATGCGGCATCAAAGTCGTCGACTATCAGAAGAAACTATGATATAATGTTGAGTTATGTTACATGTGTTGTCAAAGCCGAGTACGAGACGAAATTAAATAATCTAAGGTTGAGATCTAAGTTTTGAGGCATTACAATTTTAGTGTATTTGTAGTGAATAAGTTTGTTTGTAGATATGTTACAGGTGATATGAGAAGCGACTACCAGTAAAACTAAGATATAAGAACCAATTATCCCCTGAATATGGCCTAGTGGTAAAGGGTTTGGGTGTTGTAGTGACAGCTGGGCCAGGAGCTGGAGTGTGAAGGTTCGAATCCCGTAAATGGACGACTTTTTTCAGTTTCTTGGTAAAAAGGCAGTCCTCGACTCTGAGCTGCTAGGTTCCTGATTAATATCTCCACTCATTCTGTGGGATCGGGCGTGTGGAGACTCTCAGGGTTAGGGTTTAACCTTTAAGATATAAGAACCAATTACCAAACGAATCTAATATATAAGTTCTAAGGCGTTTTAACTTTTGTGTGTTTGTGGTGACTTACTTTGTTTATGATTTTGTTTGCAGCACGTGTCGTGTATTGATTGGATGAAACTGAAACTTTTAATTTAAAATTCTATGTGATAGAATTTTCTATAAAAAAAATAAAAAAAAAGGGAAAGAATGTGATGTAATAAATGAGAATATTGACGTCTAACATGGTTTGAAAATTTTGGCTAAAGGAGGCTGCGGCGGTTGGCTGTTTTCATTTGAGAGGTAGTGTTTGGCTTGAAAATTTGGCTATTTGTCATGTGAAAACTCTAAAAACTATAAAGTCTAGCAAAAGTCATATTAAATACTCAACTTTATTTATTTTACTTTTTTTTGAAAGGAATATTCACCTTTATTTAATCCCTTAGTATTATTTAATTGTTGATATTTATAAGTTTGGCTTTGATATTAATTAATCTCCAGCTTGTTTGTCTTATTAGTACTATTGATTCCTTTTGTTTAACCATTACTTATTGATTCCTTTACCAATGACAATTACCTAATGAGAATAGTGAAAAAACATTGACACCCTTTATGGTGTCCTTGCAAAACTTCAACCCTTTGCCTATCATCCAAGTGCGTTCATTTCGCATGGACTACTCGTTTAAGGTCTGAAATTTGAAATTTCTAATCACAAAGTCTTGCATATATTCTGATATAAAATTGAACGTAAAAGTTAAAGAATTTAAAATCTCGAATATTACAAATCTCTAAGTATAATTTTTATCACATACCAAATCATTAAGTACATGACTTCTATGCACCAATAAGTACAACTATAACCATGGAAATCATGTATTACATTCCGTAACATCTACCTAAGAACAACCACCATACATAAATCACATCTTGAACAGCTAGGATTAACTCCTACTTCCACAGAAGATCACCGTCTCAACGGAGTCGTCATCGAAATGGACTTAAACTATATTATCAAGCCCACCGATATCATCCGGATCAGATGAAAAATAAGAGGTGTCAATAAAGAACCTACAACTCGTCCTGGTGAAAAATAAAAGGTGAGTTTTGAAACTCAATACAGAAATAAACACCAAAGGGTACTAAAACACTTACCAGGGACCATAGTAGAGTTTCTATTTCTATTTTAAAATTATAAAATGCATAACTTATTTAAGCAATAAATTAATAATCTACAATCACACGATCAAGCATTTACAAGCAAATAATTCTACCAGTAGCTGACAAGTACAAATACGCAAAAAGTACAGATAATTAATTATTCACATTCTGTCATTCATTTATTACTTCCTTCCCTGTTACATTTTTCTAAAGTTCATTAGTACCACACAATGTTTAGTAGAGTCTGAAATATATTTTCTAAAACTCTACCCGTAAGTCCATTATTTTCACATATGGATAGGGACTGACCATTTAACCGGTCCGGTATAATGCTCACTATTTACTCCCTGTGAACATTGATTGATGTCGAGGACCTAGGATGATTCATTGTGACTTTTCTGTTTATGTCTAAGTACTTTACTTAGTAGTATGCAACGTTATGTATCGCCATCGATGCATACCACGTCATGTACCGTTAAGTATCGCCACCATACATAGCTTTACACCATTCTTTCTTTCTTTCTTTATCTTTCATATAATGCACATTACACATAATACATTTCATATCATTCATTAAAACACGTTTTCGATCACACTTCAATAATCTAGAACATAGTGCATGAAATGAGTCTTAAAGGCACAATTTAAAACTAAACATTTGATTCATATGCACAAACCTAATGTCAAGATATCTAAAAATGTTTGACATCAAGTTTACATCAATAATTTCAGGATTCATTCATTTAACCACACATTTAATAACTAGATGATTAGTTGACAATTCAAAACACCACATGACATTTAATGACTTAGTTTTCTTCCTAACAAATAACATTTGTGTACATCCCTAAGAAGATGATATCTACCATGCATAATCATTGATGTACCCACAATTTCGAGATTTACTTTCATCAAGATACAATTTGACAACAAGATCTACTTTTTGACCGTTTAAACCATATTTCATCTTGTAACATGATATTCTTATACACAATCCTATAGGCATTAATCCTATTGCATAGCTAGCTACATAATAATATATAACTCTAAATTTCTATACTTCTCCTATATAAACACCTTTTAAGGACATATATGCTCTCTAAATGGCATTTCAATGTATTGTTTGGTATTTCAACGTGTAACACTTCATAACTGGATATGACTTGTTTTGTTACCACATTTGAACATCATATGGACTCTATCTTACCTAAATTTTAATAATCTTATTTCATCATCATCATCATTCAACCATGAAATCATTAGTTTTAATAATATATTTTACTTGCTGAAATTTGCAAATTAGAATAATCAGGTTTCATATAGATAAAATTTCACTTTCAGTATTTTATCTGACTTGCTACAGAAACTCTGAACAATTTTCTACTAACACTAAGCCGACAGTATTCTGGGACTGAGCCGGCAACCCAAACACTCTGTAGACTTCTGCAATACATATATCTTTCGAATTATTGTATATGTATCTAGTTCAATCTTATAGAACCCACCTCCTATTTGACCAAGGACTTGAAGGGATAGACCTCACTAAGGATATTTCAGATAAGGTATAATGCAAAAATTATGACACATATCAAATACTTTAAAAGAAAATATATTTAAAATGATATCATGTGTGTCTAGGTTGATGCCACGTATTGGCAGGACCATACTAATATCTCAAGCCCCTCACAATAATTACATTAATATTACATCCAAGAAATGGTAAAAAAAAAAGGCTACCATGAGGGGGTACATTGGGTTGCAAAGGTCAGCTTGTTTAGCACGTGAAATAGAATATGATACATGGTACATCATTGTTGAACTATTATCTCATATGATATGTCTAAATAGCGATGCCACCTATAAGTCACCGGACAAAGCCTATCTGGCCACCAAGTTGGATATGGAGGTCCGCGGGCTTAACGTCCGCGACGACAATCAAACTGAGGTCGCCAAGTTCCGGTCCCCGCCAAGAGCATTCAAACCTTTAAGGTCACTAGTAGCTCAGGGGGCTGATCCGCGGCCACAAGAGGGGTCCATAAGAGACCGCACAAGCCCTTGGGGGGAATAGCAAAGGAAGAAGCTGAGACATGATGAAGAGCAGGCGACCCTATGGATGGCGGTCCTAATGACCACATAACCGTGCCGCGAAGATATTTTTTCCACTTGTCTCTAGCTTAAACCCTAATCCCTCCTCCTTCCTATAAAAGAAGGCATTGTGTAATAGATATAGATATGCAAAATAAAAAAGGGGACTAAACTCTGTCAAAATATCTAATCTCTCAAACTCCCTTATATACCGCTGTATCACCGCCGTGCACCACCGGCCTTCACTCACTCAAACACATATTATAAGCCAGATATCCACTACATAAACTACCGCTAACCACCGTGATAATTTCAACGTTATCAATTGGCTCCGTTACTGGGAAGGTTAGCAAGCTTTTCGGTCTTTCCGACGTGAAGATCGCCCAGAAAGCCTAAGTACAGCGGAGTCGGAGATCATAATCTTCATCGCATCTTCAGGCGCAACGAGGTCTTCTTTGTCAAAGGAGAGGTCTCTGAATACATCTCAACCAAAAAGAAAGACAAAAAGAGGTAACTTTAACAAATCTTGCTCGAAACTCACGAGTTAGCGTTTGAAAATCACCTCTCTCGTAGTGTTCTTTGCTCATGTTCTTGTTTTTAGTTAAGCTTTTGAAGTCTTGGGAGCCATACGCTCGTGTTTGTGTTAAGCCTGAGATATACCGAGCTTGCGTTTGAGAAATCACCTCTCTCGGTATCCTTAGGGTCGAGCATCGCCATTTTACCAAAAAAGAGCCAAGTTATTGCTTTTGCTTTCTTATCATTCGGAAAACCACCTTGCCAAAAAGAGACCACTATGTTTCCTTGATAGTGCATGCGTTTTCAGGAGGAAAAGGCATACCAAAATTTTTGGGGTTTTTGCGTTAGAATCATCACTTTTTTTCCCTAAAATTCATATTTCCGGCCACTACCTCATCTGAGCTGTCACTGTGCAAAAGATCTCCGTTTAGCTCCCCAAATGTCAAAGAATGTACGAAGTAGTTGAGGGTGTCGGAAAAGATCAGGTTGTCAGACGGTCGGTGGCGACTAGATTAACGATCTTATCTCCAAGCTAAATCAGTTCACACTAAAAGACGATGGCATGGAGTAAGGGTTTACCACTGATGCCATAAACCCCGACAAAAAAGGCGCACACAATCAACCCCATACTAAGGGCGGAGGAGAAACATTTGATAATCCCACCGCTGAATGGATAGATCACAGAGAGAAGTTCTAGCCGCTGACGATGCTAGAAATGTCTTGAATCAGAAATCCAAATCCAAAGAGGCCGTCGCGGCTTTAACCGCAATCGGGGCGACTAGACCGCAGCGAAGCCAAGAGTTAGCGCCAGAAAGGGTACCCGGGTTCTAAGAGGACCCTGAGGTCGCAGAAATAAGAGAATACGCTATGTATGCTGAGAGAATATACTTAACCGATTCTCGGATAGTAGCTCTGGGCCGAGCACCATTACCGGTCTGGGAAGCGATCCTACCTAGAAGCGAGGTCAACCCAAAGGCGCCAGACAGACGTCCCCCAAGTTAGCCTCAAAGAATAGAGTTTGAGGAAAGTGTTCACTCGTCGGACCGAAGAGGTCGCAGGGGGATCAGGAGGTCGCCAAACTACGGCCCAATCTGGTCACGAGAATCAAAAAGGAAAGAGCGAGGAGAGGGGATCCATTCTGAAAAGGTTGGGTGAAAAAGAAAAAGGTCCAGCCCTAAGCCGTCAAGGTCCCCCAAAAAGGAACCTAACGCCTAGGCAAGAGGGGAGGAACGGAGAAGATGCTTGTTTGATCATACGAGAAAAGCGGGCTCAGCAGGAGGAATCATGAAACCATGTAAACTCAGAATACATGTCTAAGCGAGCAGCTGAACCATCCCCGCTCAGGCGAGGAGTTGATCCCGTCATGGTCGAACAAATGGAAATAATGAGAAGGGAAATTGCGGAACTGAAGAAGTCGAGGCCCACTGAAAAAGCCGCCCCCGATCTCTGGAATTGATGTGCTCGCAAAGAGAATCACCGAAACCCTGCCAATAAAGAGGGAAAAGGTTAGCTATCCCAGTTAAAATTACTACAACGGGAACACTTGTTCGAATGATTGGCTCACTGCATTCCAAGGTCGCATCACTTTAGCGACCCAAAACAGATCAGCCTAGTGCATTGCCCTGGTCGGCAGCATGCAAGATAGGGCCGCATCTTGGGTCCACGGTCTTCCTCGGGGTTCGGTTGAAAGCTGGGAGGATCTATCTGAGAAATTTAGGAAAGAATTTGAATCAGCGAGCAGGCCGAAGAAGACCATTGAGGACCTTTACGAGGTCCGCATGGGAGAAAATGAGTCGGGAAGAGGCTACTGTGAGCGGTTCATAAAGGTCTACGATCAGACCAGAAACATCCCCGACGACGCAATCATTACTTGTTTTCTAAAAAGGAATAGCGAGGGGTCCAATGAAAACGGATTTCAACCTACATCCACCCAAATTAGGCTTGAGGGAGATGTTGGAAAGAGCAAGAATGATCGGGCTGAGTGAAGCACCGTCTTCTTCTAGAAAGGAAAGACATAAACTAGAGCATCACTCACAAAAAGAGGATCGACGGGAGGATCGCAGAAAAGATCGCGGTAGAGACACAAACCAGGATCGCGAGGCAAAGAAACCATTTAGGTTTAATGAAAACGATTTTATCCCGCTCAACGCCAAACCGTCACAGATACTCTTTGAAATTCGGGAGCATTTTGAGAGGCCAAGGCCCATGCAAGGCTGTCCCGATACTCGTGATAAAACCAAATGGTGCGATTACCACAATGATCACGGTCATCTGACTGACGAATGTTTCACTATAAGGAAGGAGATAGACAGGCTGGTCGAGAAGGGACCTGCGGCCAAGTACATGCGAGATTGAAATTCTGGCGCTAATAGGGGTGGCAACCTCGCGTGTATCAGAAGAGGTACAGGTCATCCATGGAAATCTCCCCAGCAATAATCAGTTGAAATTGTTGAATAGGTGACTTAAACCCAATCGGGTTGGACCGTATCCGACTGGGTCGGGTCGTTTACAGTCTATTTTAGTTCATGTAATAACTTTATTATGATTAATAAAAGCACTTTTGTTATTATATATTGTTTATCTTCATATTATTGGTTGTACATATATAGTAACGTCCCTAGTGTCAAACTGTGATAGAGAAACCATGATAGTGATTATGGTTGATGAGATCTCTAATCACTTTAATAAGTTTGATACTTAAATGTCTCTAGTCGCATGTACTGTCAAATGAGACATTGATAGTACGATTAGACTAGCACGTATTGGATGTCTTCTATCTTATTGAAGATAGGGATAGATCTCGTCTATCGAAGTGTAGAGACACTTGGACTGTACGTGGACGTGTATTAGAGAATGTGTACGTTAGACTGACCCACTTACACTAAGTGTCACACTATGTGGCGTTTGTGTAATTATCCTTAAGACCGGAGTCTTCATGGCATCACGGTGTGGATTGTCATGCTTTGACACTATTGAGATGTCCCATATCCATGGGGTGATCATGCGGTAGTGATCGGGTGTCATATTGAAGCATGCAGAGTATACATGTTTGGTCGTCCAGGAATCGCATATCCTATGATTGGGATCGAATATCCGAAATGGCCTTCTTATAAGGAATGTCTAGCTCTCGAGAATCTTTGCAAAGTGGGAGTAAACGTGTTATTCCGAGAGAGCATGATAACCAGATTATAAGATACGATCGTTAATGTATTGACACTCGAGATACGATCGTATGGATATTATTACGACGATAGGATTGTAAGTTACACGGTAATCGCTTCACATGAAAGGTAGCGATCGTTGCTTTTGACTCTTCCGATGATTGGGGGTCATGGTGTGTTGCTAGACGCTATCTCGTGATCGTTAGGAATGAAGGGCATTTTCGTAAATTTCACTTTGTGTCTACGGCCAACATATTCGGAAGCCTATCAGGTCACACACATATGAACTTCGAGTCGGATTAAAATGCGGTTATAGTTGATAACCAAATAAGGAAAGTTTATCTCTAGACTATAAAGGTTATAGTGGTAAATTAATATGGTGGTATTTATTTATTATAAATAAATAAAATACAAGATATTAATTATACATAAATTATATTAATTAAAAAATATTCCGGATGCGAATTAATTGACATTGGAGCGCCACCTTGAAGTATACAAGATACACGTAGATTGTCCACTTTAATTAATAAGATTACCATAATATTAATATTAGTTATTAATTGATTTTGGAAAAATAGATTTATGGTAATAAGATAAATATAATCAATATAAGATATTGGCAATATTTAGATTTTATTTAATATAAGATATTATAATAAAAGAGATAAATCAATCTATGAGATTTTCTTTATTTTATTGGAAAAATGTTTTCTTCTCATCCACTCATCATTGGGACGCCACTTTGCCTATAAAAAGGAAGTGGGTGTCAAGCTTTTTTACACATCACAATTCCAAGCGCTAATAGTTTTTGAGTAAAATAGAGAGCTTCCAATATAGAGTTTGAGAGAGAGGAAAAAAGCCGGTCAAGCAACCGGAGTTTTTCCGATAGCAATCCAAGGAGGATTCCGGTGAGGAGTTTGTGTGGATCAATGATAGAGGCCGGACGTGTGGACGGCTTGCGCACTGTACTACTCTCCGTTGATGGTCAAAGCGACGATCTTATAGATCATCAAGGTATATTCCGTCAAACTACTTAACGTGTTTATTGCATTAAACGAAGACGATCTAGAAAAAGGAAATCAAATTTTAATTCCGTTGCGTTCAACTAGTGATTTCCTAACAGAAATCGCAGATACACTTGATAAACACTCGAGGTTTCGAGAAACAGATCGTTCTGGGAGAGTCAGAAAAGGGAATCATGTTCACCAAGAGTGAGCTTACAACGGTGGAGGGTGTCATGGAGATACCGATAATTTTTAAGATCGGAATCAACGAACAACACGGGGTCAATCAAGTCATGGTAGACACCGGAGCAGGCCGCGACGTTATTTATTTCGACTGTCTGAAACAGATTGGATTCGGAGAGGCCAAGCTAAAGCCCTACATCGGAGTGTCAGAGGGTTTATCCAATGACACAGTGAGAGTCAAAGGCACGATCGACCTCGGCGTTACTATGGGCGATTATGAACTGTGCCAAACCGAAGTAATAACTTTTCTGGTCGTTGATCTCCCCTCTTATTATAACATGATTTTGGGAATCCCCGCCATGAAAAAGTTCCAAATGGTCGTATCCGTCCCGCACCAAAGGGTAAAGTTTCATGTGGGAGATGACATTGGAGTCGCCACGAGTCGACCGGGATTTTTTCTTGAATATATGACCAAAAATAGGGTTGACTCCAG
The DNA here is from genome assembly GCA_036785695.1 of Gentiana straminea. Lineage (NCBI taxonomy): Eukaryota > Viridiplantae > Streptophyta > Magnoliopsida > Gentianales > Gentianaceae > Gentiana > Gentiana straminea. The sequence continues at coordinate 88,412 of JAVUPR010000510.1, forward strand.
AAGGCCCAGAGTCGAGGAATTCAGTGTGTTTTCAAGTGGGATCAATATGATAGAGGAGGCCGCAAGCAAAGCGGTGGAGGTCGAGACATTACAGATCAGATCAGGCAGATTTCCCAGCCGAGGATGAGCTAGTCGAGGTCGTCGTGAACGAAAGGTACCCCGATCAAAAAATAAAGATCGGGTCTCAGATGACGGAAATAAAAATAAAATAGGAGCTAATCTCGCTTCTGAAACAAAATGTGGACGCCTTCGCTTGGGTGGTAACAGATATGAGCGGTGTGGAGCCTGAGGTCGCGCTACACTATTTTAACGTCGATCCCAACTTCAAAACGATGAATCAAAAAATACGTCAGTTCTTTGAAGAGAAAGAGGTCGCCATCAAGGGCGAGGTTGGAAATCTTTTAGATGCGGGCATAATCAGGGAGCTACAGGATCCGACCTGGCTAGCCAATGTGGTGATGGTGAAGAAACATAACGAAAAATGGCCGATGTGCGTCAACTTCACTGACCTGAATAAGGCATGTCCGAAAGATCCCTATGCTCTACCGTGAATTGATAAAATGGTAGATGGGATCGCCGGTTTTGAAATGGTGAGCATTCTGGACGCCTATTCAGGCTATCATCAAGTCAAAATGGCATAATGCGATAAGGAAATGACTACTTTTAGGGCCACTGGAGGGCTCTATTATTATGAAATGATGCCCTGCGGTTTGAAGAACTCCGACTCGACATATCAGAGGAGGGTGAACCGAGTTTCAGTTCACAAATAGGCAGAAACATGGAAGCGTACATCGATGACATGGTCGACAAGTCAGGCCGCCATGATCATTTGGCGGATCTGAAGGAAACTCTCATGAACGTAAAGAAGCACTCAATGAAGCTCAACCCCGCCAAATGCACTTTTGTGGTCCAGGCGGGCAAATTTTTAGGGTTCATGGTAAGTCAAAAAGGGATCGAGGCAAATCCTGAAAAAATAGAGGCGTTGATAAACATGAGCGAGCCAACCATAATCAAAGAAGTACAGAGGCTGAACGGGAGGATAATCGCTCTGGGGATGTTCATCTCCAAGTCTGCTGAAAAAAGCCCACCTTTCTTCAAGATCCTCAAAGGTAACAAAACCTTTGAGTGGACAGGGGAGTGCTCGCAAGCTTTCAAAGAGCTCAAGGCCTACTTATCAAGCCCACCTTTGCTGGTCAGTCCCATGATCGGGGACATTTTATTTCTATATCTAGCGGCCTCGGACCGGGCTGTCGCCGCTGCTCTTGTCAATGAGGACGGTACCCTTCAAAAACCCGTTTATTATGTTTCTAAGGCTCTCAGTCCCGTTGAGAGTCGCTATTTTAATATCGAAAAGTTGTCCTACTGCGTTGTTATTGCTGCCCGAAAATTAAGGGCTTACTTTTCATCACACATCATTACTATGTTATCTGATGCTCCATTACGCCAAGTCATTCACAAGATGGACTTATCTGGTCGATTGCTACGATGGGCCATTGAGCTCACTGAAATTGATATCCGGTATGAGGCTAGGAAAGCTATCAAAGCCCAGGCCTTACCTGATTTCATCGCAGAGACGAGCTTCAACGAAGAAAAGCCAGAGGAGCGACCCAGTTTGAATCTTACCGACTACCCAATAGCGACCACCGTGGCCATGTCCCAAAGGCTGAGTCATTGTTGGCAGCTTTATGTCGATAGGGCTGCAAGTCATAACGGTTGCTGGGCTAGAATTATATTACTGGAGCCAGGTACCTCGGAAGAAATTGAAAAAGCCTTGAGATTTGATTTCACCGCATCAAATAATCAAGCAAAATATGAAGCGGTCATAGCAGGGCTTGAGCTCGCCCACGCCATGAGGGTTGAAAATATGGAGGTATTCTGTGATTCACAGTTAGTGGTCAACCAAGTGACAGGATCATACGGCATTCATTGTGAAATCTTGCAAAAATACATCACTCTAGTCAAAAAGCTAGGGGGAAACTTCAAATATTGCAAATTCACCAGCATCCCACGGGAGGACAATCAGCGAGCGGATTATTTATCAAAATTCACTGGAAAAGACGAGATGAGCAATTTAATACTTATGGTAGAGCACCTATCAGGGCCTGCCATCAACCGGATCAAAATTATGGATTTCCAACCCACCAATCTATGTTGGGTCGACGAGTTGAAAGCCTATATTGAATAAGGGACCCTCCCATCCGATCCCAAAGAGGCTAATGCATTGGCCAAAAGAGCCGCCTGGTACACAATCTTGGATAATATTCTATATCAAAAATCTTTTTCCAAGCCCTTGTCACGATGTGTAAGGCCAGAGGAGGTCGAAGGGATACTTATGGAGCTGCACGAGGGGGTATGCGGCGGCCATCCGGCTAGCCGCACACTCACTCAGAAAGTACAGTTAGCGGGATATTACTGGCCTAAGCTCGTAGAGGACGCTCAAATATATGCCAGAAAGTGCGAGAAATGTCAAAAGTTTTTGGAAAATCCCAGGCTACCCTCAGTTGAACAAAGCATCATCGTCGCAGCCTGGCCGTTCGACATGTGGGCGATCGACCTCATCGGGCCGCTCAAGAAAGGGCTCTCGGGATGTAAATAGGTGGTTGTCGCTGTTGATTACTTCACCAAATGGATCGAGGCCAAAACCTTGGAAAAAACAAAGACTAAAGATATAATCTATTTCTTGCTCGACCAAATTTGGACCAGATTTGGAGTTCCAAGAGTAATAGTATCCAACCATGGGCCACAGTTCAGAGTGGAGTTCGGCGCATTTTGCAGGGAACATAACGTTAAGCATTAGCAATCATCAGTAAGCTACCCGCAAGGAAATGGTCAGGCCGAAAACGCCAATAAGCAAGTGCTAAGCATGATGAAAAAGAGCCTGGACGACAAGGCTGGCAAATGACCCCTGAAAAAGAGCCTGGACGACAAGGCAGGCAAATGACCGGATCATTTCTTGTATGGACTAACAAACTACGGCCCGGCAAACTAGTGCAATCTAAAGAAGACAGAGTCAAAACCCAATGGATCGAATCTATGGGTGGAATTAGAAGAGGGGCTATATAATTAAAGAAAGTCATTCGTAGCGGTGCCACACTATTTCAATCAAATACCACTGGCAGACCCTGGGTAATTCTTATCATCTAACTGGCACATCGCTCTTTCTTAGTGGCCCAATGATAATGAATGAAAGTAAGTCTTTTAGTAAGCGTATATAAGCAGCGGATCGGAGGCTATGGCCCCGGTGGAGATGGCCCTACCAAGTCTAAGCGTCGCACATTTCCGTGAGGTTGAAAATCCATTGACAAGACAGATCGACCTCGATTTATTGGAGGAAAAGCGAATCAACTCGTATGGTCATTTACTTAATTGCAAACAAGCGGCCAAGCGGCACCACGACAAACATATCCACGACCACCACTTCACGGTTGGGGATTATGTTTTACGGAAAAGACAGGCCACTGGTCACGAAGCTAAGAAGGGGAAGCTACCTAAGAATTGGGAGGGTCCACTTCAAGTCACGAGGAAAATCAAAAAGGGGACTTATGTTCTGAGGGACAACCAAGGTCGCGAATATGACAGGCCTTGGCACGCCGACAACCTGAAAAGATATTACATGTAAGCTTAACCTCTTTACTTCATTCATGAAAGCAAGAGATTTTATGGTGCAACGGTTGTAGGAAGGTTATACCAAGTGCCATACATTAGAGCCTCTCATTTTTACTCTCTTTCACATAATACACTTTTATCGTGTGTGAGAGGTTAGAAACGAGGGTTTGTAATGTATGCCACTTGGTAAAACCTTCCTACAACGGTTGTATTTTAAAATTTCACAGCATATCGTGTAAGGCGGCCCCAGGCCCTATCTTTTAGAATCTGTTTCAAATGAAAAGCTCGTTTTGACAACTATAAATTGATCGCGATAAAGTGTACCCAACCGCTCTATTTTCGACAAACCCGCGGAGTAAACGCCTTAGGTTTATCCAAAACAAGGGGGCCGCACACTGGGATTTTTTTAATTCATCAAATTATGTCTACAGCGAGCATAAAGCAGCCTGGTTTTAGTTTCATTCGATGAAATAGCAAAACAACAAAGGTTTCATTCAAAACATCAAGGAAAAGTACAATTCAAAAAAATGGAGAGCGCCAAAATTAAGCCAGAAATCTCCTAAATGCGGTACTGATCCAGAGAATGAGTCGGCACCCTAGATATATCTATAAAAAAATGAGAAATCAGCGAGCTAAAAGGAATGCGACGATCAGGATCCATAGCAATAGCGAACTTGACAGCCTCGCGATGAATCATGATTCCCCAATCAACATCCACCTATGGGTCGCGGATGGCATGAAGAAGAAATGCTTCGGCCTCGCGTAACCTCTTCGAAGTCACAGACGGAAGAGCTCGCGAGTTAATGAACCTTTTCCTCTCTCAATTACCGTGAGTTAATTCAGACGCAGGGCCTAATGTACGAGGGTGACGATCAGGGAAAAGCACACGAATTGTGCGACGCAGACGGACTTGTCTACTTCCCTCATCGCCAAGATCCCAAGCAACCTCATAATGAGCAGAGGGGTTGATAGCAGGGATACTGAGGAGTCCGTTGATAACCTCAGGGGTAAAATTGACAGAAACTCCTCAAAGGAAAACGGAACTAACGACTTCATCTAGGGAGGTCTCTGAGAGAACGGAGTAAAACTCCCTCACCAGGGTGCAGTTAAAGGGCGTCATAGGTGTGGAGATAAAATCCCACCACCCAGAAAGTCGAACCAAGAGTAAAGAGCCATCTCCTTCAACCTTGTCCTCGTTCAAACCTCTCTCCCTCAAAAGCTCAACTTCGTCAAAGTAACGCCAAAAATGGGATTTGGCGCTATCAGAAGCAGTAAAGAAAAAAGGGGAAACATCACGCATATGAAGAGCCTTGAACACACGGATTGAACTACCCTCTCTAGATCAAAAGGACATGTTAAACAGAGAGAGAACGGAGATTTGTACAAACGAGTAATCAAAAAAGGCCAGGAAACCCTCCCCTTTTACAAAAAGGTAAGAAGGGAGAATGGCACGGATTGAAAGAATGAAACGGTTGAGATTCACGCGGCTTATCTGGATTTTGAATTTCAAAAAACGCATTTATCACCGGGCCGTTATCGAAACGAGATTCAATGCGACATTAATTGCGCCGTTATCGAAAAGACCAAAAGGCTGCTAGTGAACCGTCCCATCAACTCAGAACTTTTTGCCTTCCAACAGCACGCCTGCCACCTGCTTCAACTGAGCCTGCAGCAACCTCGCCCGAAAGAAGGCCGTGCGCAGATTTAACATTTGTTTAAGCGAGGACGCTATTAGTCTTGTTCATAACAAGGGGGCAATAGGTGGGAATTTTCATTCAAGTTCCGTAGTATGTCATCTGTTTCAATCAAGCTTACCATAGCTTTGCTTGAAACAAGGGGGCCGCGTAACGGAAATATTTATTCCAAATTACAAGTTGGGTTCTATATCGTTGTCTTTAGCGAGCAATGCGGTCAACACTCTCAATCTCTCCAAAGTCAAGGGGGCTGCACTTTGCAATTTTCAAAATTAACTTGAGTCGGTTCAACATACACTAATTTTTGGCGAGCCCAACGATCAACCTCGCCGAAAATTAGGGGGCCGCATACACATACTACGAGCACTTTTGAAAAGGTAAACAACAAATAAGATAGCAAATAAAGTGAAGAAATGCATACTTCAAAAGGGCCAAAAGTGGCCACATGTCAAAATAAATTACAAAAAGGAAAGAAGATGTTGAAATTGTTCAAACAACAAAACGACAAGGCCGTCCGCTTCATAGCGCGAGCCTAAAAATATGTCGCACAAAACGACATCCGGGTCCGTCAGCTTTATAGCGCGCCCCCCGCAGTGAGACGCTTGACGTCACAAAAACTGCCCAGGGCAGTCCGCTTCATAGCATGAGCCTAAAAATATGTCGGACAAAACTACAAGGCTGTCTGCTTCATAGCGTGAGCCTAAAAATATATCGTACAAAACGACATCCAGGTCCATCCGCTTCATAGCGCGGCCCCGCAGTGAGATGCTTGATGTCACAAAAGCTGCCCAAAATATGTCGCACAAAACGACATCCGGGTCCGTCCGCTTCGTAGCGCAGCCCCCGCAGAGAGACGTTTGACGTCACAAAAGCTGCTTAAGGCCGTCCGCTTCATAGCGCGAGCCTAATAATATGTCGTACAAAACGACTGCCTTTAAAGGTCAATATCAAAATGCTCAAACAGAGCCATAAGCAATTCGTGAGCACACTTTACTCCATACTTGGCATTTTATGAAAATGCCGAAGACACGGAGTAGGGGCCATTGATATTGTTGGGTGTAGTGCCCGAAAGACAATTATGTAATTGTTTTAGGACAGAATTAATAATTCATCTTATTATATGCATGTATGTTTATAATTAAGACACTTCTGAAAACCCTAAGTACCTCGTTTATGTAATCACATAACTCAGTGTATGGCTATACACAAGAGGATTGAGTTGGTGAGATGTACTTAAAATTAACTTAGTCCGTAGCGTTGATTAATCTGAGTATGGGTCTCATGATTAATTTGCTAATAATGCGCCCAGAACACTTTAGGTGTGACGGTCTTATCTTTATATATGATGATAATCATATAGGGCTGGACCGATTTGGTTTGAGTTCTCGATATAATTCCATAATCGAGAAGTCTTATCGAATCACAAGATAATCATATATGGATTAATCTCAATCCCGAGGTGATCACAGTAACCGCTTAGACTAGGGTAGAGTTTGATGTGTTAGTAAGGATCACTTCGCAGTATGTGGTCCAACACTTCTCGTTTGCTCTATTCTAGAATGAGTGAGTAGTCTGTGTTATCACATATATGGAATCCATTCCTTCCCTCGGGAAGTAGACAGACAGTTCCCTTATTTGTTAACCCTAGAAACTGATCGATCGGCCGAGTTCATATTTAGACTAATTAGCTACTAGTCAGATATTTGAACTAATTGATCACTGGGGGGTTAATGGTAAATAAGGATAATATGTTTCGAGAAGGGTTTACGGAAATATCCCGACTCGAAGTGAACAGTCTATGGAGGATTTATCCGTATGTAATGATTATACCAGTGGACGCTTTCGACTCATAAATTGAGTGTAAGTTATATATATTCGATAGAGTTCAGTTTCGGGTTTATGGTGGTGTAATCCCGGAATTAATAGGTTGAATATAATTATTCTGTCTGACGAATAATTTTATTTAATTTATTATAGCTACTGAATATGGGTCCATGGTCCCTGACGTGGCTCCCAAAATAGCATAATTGGATTTCTCGTCGTTTCACCTCAATTATAATTAAATAGTTGGATTGGAGTATTTAAATTTGATATGTGGATTAATTGTTTAGTTGGACTAAATAATTAAATATACGGAAAATACATTTTTCGTGGACTCGGCCCAAATTAGTGTGTTGACCTTTTGACCTAATTGGTCAAATATAGAAAAATGCGTGTGAACCTTTTTAATTAAAAGGTGGCGCCGTTTTAATGTTAATAATTAGAAAGAAATTAGTTTTCTTGGATAATTATTTGACATGTGATTTATCTTTTATTTGTTAATTGATAATTCAAGGAATATTAGATAATAATATGATTTATCCTAATTTGTTTGGGATAATTATTTTATTTATCTTTTATTTGGAAAAAGGATTAATGTAATAATTATCTCTTAATTATTTAATCCTTGGAGGTTAAGTTTTACTCTCCTATATAAAGAGAGTTCTTCCAAGCCTTTTGACACACATCAAAATACACGCCATATTGACTAGTACTTGGGTTGATATTTTCGACCAAGTGCTTTGGGTTTCGAGTTGGAATAATCTTCGAGATTATTCCGGTAGCATGTCAAGGAGGTCCGGCGGCGGGAAACACCATCCACCCGGTGTTGCTGGGAGACACACGTTGGAAAGCTGTGGCTTCTCAACTTGCGTGGATACTACTTTGTTCTTGGAGTTAAGCACCATAAAAGGTAGGCTCCTAAACCCCTTTGTAGTTTGATATTTAATTTATGTTCTTTGTTTCGTTTAGATCTAGATCCGATACTTCCGCTGCGTAATCCGGTCAATCTATGATTGATCCGACGATATTACTTCGACAGATATGTCTAAATAGCGCCGCCACCTACGAGTCGTCGGACAAAGCCTATCCGGTCACCAAAGTTGGATATGGAGGTCCACGGGCTTAACGTCCGCGACGACAATCAAATTGAGGTCGCCAAGTTCTAGTCCCCGCCAAGAGAATTCAAACCTTTAAGGTCACTAGTAACTCAGGGGGCCGATCCGCGACCACAAGAGGGGTCCATAAGAGACCGCACAAGCCCTTGGAGAGGAATAGCAAAGGAAGAAGCTAAGACAGGATGAAGAGCAGGCGACCATGTGGATGGCGGTCCTAACGACCACATAACCGCGCCGCGAAGATATTTTTTCCGCTTGTCTCTAGCTTAAACCCTAATCCCTCCTCCTTATAAAAGGAGGCTTTGTGTAATAGAAATAGATATGCAAAATAATAAGGAGGACTAAACTCTGTCAAAATATCTACTCTCTCAAACTCTCTTATATACCGCTGTATCACCGCCGTGCACCACCGGCTTTCACTCACTCAAAAACATATTATAAGCCAGATATCCACTACATAAACTACCACTAGACCACCGTGATAATTTCAACGTTATCATCATATATGGTTAATTAGCAGAAATTTTTATGACAATTTGAACAGCTACTTTGACCCTTCTAGTGATCTCATGTATTTATTTGTGATATCTGTTGGGAACGAGAGAGAAGTATTATCTCCTTATAAATGTGAAACGTAAAAAACTTGTTAATTCGAGTTATCCATTTTAGATCAAGCAAAGATGACGGTCTAAACAGTTAAATGCGTATCATTTATGACTCACTTAGATATACCCGACCCGGGTTTTGGGGACTTTACAATAATATTCCTATGATATGCCTATTAAAGTCTATGCTTACTTCATCAATAAATAGAATTTCTTATTGAGTATGTAAAATGTGGAATGTGGCTGACATAATCACTCAATCACAACGAATACATAACATTTACACTTACTTCATCAATTAAGTAGAATTTCTTATTGAGTATTTAAAATGGGAAATATTACTAACACAATCACTCAATCACAACGAATACACAACCTACTTTTAAATCATTGATTTTGACATATATATATATATATATATATATATATATATATATATATATATATATATATATGTATGTATATCTCCTACAGATTAATCATGTTGTAGATCTATAATAAATAAGTTGTGTTACTCGTTGTGTTTAATGATTGTAGCAGTATTATTACCCTTTGAAAATGTGTACAACAAGCCCAAGTTTTTCACTCATCATTTGCAACTTAAGAAATGGTGAGAACAGTGATTCTTTTAAATATTATATCTCTAAAGGTAAAAAGTAAAAGTAAAAACTCATGTGATTTTATGTATATATCTTTGTATCATATGGACAAACTTGTAAATGAGTTACACGAAAAGTAAAAAGATCAAAAAAACATAATTGACCATTGTATTTGATGGTTTATTGTTTGTGGTTAGAATCATTTTACGTCAAACCACTCCTCAAATGTAGTGACAGTAGAAGAATTGCCCACATAAATGACATTCAAGTCGAACTCAACTTCTTAATTGACAACTATCATATAGGCTCAAATAAGATAAGTTCAAATCCATTTATTACCCATTACAATACTATGAGAACCTCAACTGAACCTATTATCTAACCATAAAATTATCTTAACTCGACTCGAATAAACCCCCTAAATGTCAAGTATTTCAGACATTGACATAAAAAAGAACTCCTTTTTTTTTCTCGTTTATTTTCCTCATCTGCCCGACTTCTGACCTATAATGTCCTTCAAAAATATTCAAAACTTTTCCATTTGCTTCTAAGCTTTGGTCTTCGAAAAAAAAAAAGGTACCTATAAGGACTTGAATATGACTTGCATTCATTTGTGAAAGCCAAATGTACCTATGAGCAACTTTTTGCATTTAAGTCAATAAGTCGTTGAATTTATAAAAGAGTTCTTTTTTTTTATCTTCTTTTAATTTATAATTGTTACTACAAGGTACAATACCTCCAGGTGGTTTCCACTAGTGTCTAACCTGGCTATCCAGTGAAGATACCAGACTTCGAACTCTGCTTAGGGCAAAATTAATGGGTGTTTGTATTCTTTCGTGTAAAAAACATTATAATTGTTATTCAATATTTGTCAAATATCGGATGTTTTCTAAAAGTAATACCCGCACATAGTCATATGCGAATTCTGAGGACTTGTTTGACTTAGGTAGTATTTTGGATGATTGTCGGACCTTCTTGGCTAGTTTCTCCTCGTTTTCCTTTTCATTTATAAAGAGAGATGGCAGCATTCGTGCTTATCTCCTAGCTAGAGAATGTTTGAATCTGATAGGGTGTGTTGATTGGAGAAACTCTCCTCCTTCCCATTAACCCATGCTTGTGCTGCTCATATTGATCAATAAATCTCTTTTCCCTCTCAAGAAAGATGGTGAGAATTAATCCGTTTAATAACATTACGATATGGATCCTCAGTCTAGTCTTATATGTAACATGCACACCGTCAGTATAAGATGTCACATTCTCATATGTCTTTCTCTCTTACTAGTCGATACTTCATGGAAAAAAAAGGATTTCCGCTCTAATCAGATAGTGTATAAGAATGGATCTCAATTGTTGAAGATACAATCTTTATCGATTCCAATCTGATTTATGACTCAACTATATATAATATACATATATACCTTGGATAAGAATTTCCTATATCTTACCTTCAAAGGAAATTTTTTTTTTTATAGTGATCTGTAATATTTCGATTTTCAGGAAAGGCAGACGTGTCATTTTGCGAAAACGAAATGTTATATTCATTTTCATTTATGGATTGAAGAAAATATAATTATGTATATATATGTATAACTCGAAATATATATATATATATATATGTGTGTGTGTGTGTGTGTGTGTTTAATGGGGACTTAATTGGATTTAAAGGATAATTAAGGGAGATAAAAAGAATTTAAAGGATGAGAGTTATTTTTGGAGGAAACAACCCCATCATGTGAGATAGTTGTCAGAATTTTGAAAAGAGTTTCCTGCAAATTTTTTAGAGCAAAAGCAAAAGCAAAAGCAAACAGCCATAGAAGGCTTTCTACCAATTCTCATAAGATACTACTCCGTTTTAGATTCAATAGCGCAACGATATCGTGAGAAGGCAAAGATCGCATTGATACTAAGATTTCCAGATTTTATCAAGGTATGATAATAGCCCTAATCTTGGATTCATCACGTTTGGCTGAAGAAAGTTGTGTAGTTCGTAGTTCTGAGTAGTTAGAAACCTTGATCCTAACTAGTTCTTGAATTGGTTGTGGATCAAATAGGTTTTTGTGTTGGTCTTTGAGAAGTTGCTGCAGACTTCTGGAGTTTTGCTTGGAGTTGTGCTTTGATCAAGTGAGGAAATCTTCTCTATTGTGTTAATTATGGTTTGGTGAAGTTAGGGCTTTGTTTTGGGTGTGATTTGATGTTAAAATCATGTCTAAATGTAGTTATGCAAGTGCTTGGTGCTATGTGATGTTAAAGTAGATATTTTTTGCTGTTATGATGCTTAGATTGATGTTGGTTGGTTTTGAGTAGAAATCGATAGTGCAGAAAATTAAATTATATGTAGTGCAGTTTTGGTTCAATTTGGCGTCCCCCTGCCCTTTTGGCACCCCCCTGACCTGTTCAGAGAGTTCAATAAGCTCTCTGATGCAGTTTTGGCGCGCCCCGAAGGCTTTGGCGCCCCCTAACCTAAACAGAGAGTTTAGTGAACTCTCTGATGCACTTTGGCGCAAGCTAAAAGTGTTGGCACCCCCCAACACTGTCTAAATGTTGTTTTGAGCGTTTTAAGCTACGAGATGAGTTCTAAATGTTATCTCTTGATCTAATAACACTAAATAAACATGAACAAGCCTTGATTAAGCTTCTGATGCGTTTAGTTCCGGCACCGAATATACTCTTCCATAGAGTTGAAGTTCGGGACCGTTGAAATGGTATGAATGGCTTGTGCATTGATGAATTAGTATTCACATTGCTGCAGACTTCTGGAGTTTTGCTTGGGGTTGTGTCTAGAGTCTAAACGAGGGAGTAGAGTTGTTAAGTGAGTACCTACCTTGAAAACACTTAGGTGGCTAGTTAATGATTAATAATTTACATCAGTGTGTAGTAAAAGACTAAACATCGTAACAGTCTTGGTAAGGCACTTGTCTATATCGCGGTGTGTGGGCAGTTAGATAAAATGAATAACCCTGCTGGCCTATAAACAGCTAAATGGTAGGGGGACTTCGCCGAACGTGTACACTATCGGGTCTTAACCCGTGGCTATTGGTGTGATCCACTAATAGGTTGCATACGATACCTCGTGGTGGGTAGCACCATGCGTGGTGCCCTTGAGTGCCGGTGTAACAAACTTGAGTTAAGTTAGAAACGTTTAGTCACAACATGTTGATGAACATGAAGTGAACCGTAGAATTGAGTCGGTCAAATAAAGATAACTTAATAACTATGTAAATCCTTCTTTGTGAAACCAAATTAATGCAATAGCTTCTGTTTCTTTCTAAGTACCTTTGTACTTACCTCAAATGCATGTTTGTTGTGTTTGGGATTGAGAAGATGAACAGGTTGAACATGAGTTCGACGAGGACTTTGAGATGATGTTTGATGCTCTTGTCATGCTATGCTTTTATCATGCTTTGTTATTACCAGACTATGTTGTTTCCTTCAAAACTTATGTTGTAATTTCATTTCAAAACATGTTGTACTTCTTTGAATTTCTTATAAGATAGTGGTTGTATTTCCTTTATTAAGACATCGTATTGTTGTAAGATTTATGTATCGTGGTTGTAAGATATTTCTATCTTTAGTATGGTTGTGTTTCTATTTTTATCTTGTATTAAAAAAATATACACGAGTCTTTTAGCTTCCGTTTATGCTAAACTCGATACGACGTAGTAGATGCTTACGTATAATATTGAATTTGTTTAATATTATACGTGCCGAACGTTCTATTTCAGGATAAGAAATCGGTGTCCGGAAACGAGGCGTTACATGATCACAATCTTGCCTTTAACTTTGACTGTGGATGTATCACTTATAGCAAAATGAGATGTACATGCAGGGTTCTTACGTAACATCATTCGGTTTACATCCGGTGACATCTTATGCACAATCCTTATGGCTAAGCAATAGGGCCATTTGAGTTTGAGCACAACCCTTTAAATTCCCCATATATATCTTTGGTCAAAACTTTGGTTGATCAATAAATAGAGTCAAACATGTAGCAATCAATATAATTCATAATAATAACTCGAAGGCCAAGCTATCTCACAGCCACCCATGCATTTATAATGTAACACTTGTCCGGGCACCAAAGTTCTTCCATCTTCTTCTTCTTCTTCTTCTATATTAATTCCATTTCATCTGCCAGCCTTTTTTGTGAAAGAGAAGTTGCCGTCCTAATACTTTTGCTTGCTTCTCATTACAAATATACACACATCACATGGAAAAATATATATATATAAAAAATGCACCTGCTATAGACCGGTATCTACTTCTATGTTAAATCAAGAAATGCATTAAATTTCTATATGTACGACAGAGACCATGCATGATGAAATACCTTTGACTAAAATATATAATTATCATCATATATCTTCTTATCAATAATCAAACAACCAAACCTAAGTTGTAGACCTAATTAATATGAAGAATGTAATTCAAATACCAATGTCCTATTCTCAAATGGATTTTTGGTCAATTGACTCTGCAATGCATGTAGAGTCGCAACATAAAAGACTATATAGACTAGTATATAGTATATATGTGGTAATATATATAGATAAATAAATAAGGAAAACGATAGATCCAAAGTACTTGAATAATTTAAACATTATCGGAGCGATTATACAGATAAAAGTTCTTTTTTTTTTCTTTGGCTACAATAATGTATTTTTCCATGCAATGTTAACATCAATTATCACCTGCCCTCCAACGTCTATTTGATTTTATAATACACAAAATCAATTGCAGGAGATTTTTTTTTTTTTTTTTTGAATTGCAATTGCAAGAGATTTGAATTGAAGCATTTAAATTAAATGATATAAAACGACTCTATCAATTAGGATTATAAACACGATATCTATATACATAAAAGATGAAAGACCCGTCTAATAAATTTGTGTAGAGTCCCGATTTCACAGGGTCAGCCCTTGTCAATGTGACAGAACATCCATAGGCATAAGTGTATTTTGATTACTATAATCTTTGAGTACATGCATGGAAAACCTTAATTCAGCTTTTATGCTAAAACAATAAATATATTAGAGACAATTATTCAAAAGGACATATATTGGAATTAATTAGGTAAAAAAGACATCCAAAACAAACACTTAGTTATAAGGACACAAATTAGATAGATAGACCAAAATATGTTGGATCATTAATCCAACGTTGGGCTTATATTTGAAATAATTATTTATTATGGACTGTCAATAAATATTAGCCCAATGTAAAAGTGTTCTAATACGGTATTCGGTTTATTGGGCTATGATGTACCATTAGGGTGTGGGCCTTTTATGTGTAGAGACTAAGTGGTAATTTCTATTTCGTTGATGGGTAGAAATGGGAATACCTAAAATATATTTCACTATATAAGGAGGGTTATGGTCCCTAGGTCACACACCGATCTATTCTCCTCTGTCTCCCATTACCAGAAAGAGAACTACAGAGAATTCTAAAGGGTTCCTCTGAAAATTATTAGACGGTGTGTAGATCTAGAAGACCGATCCTGCAACACCAGAGGAGACTTCCGCTGCAATGGATTCAGGTACGTTTACAGTTTAGTTCTTGTTTTGATTCTCGTTAGTTTAGCATAACGATCCTGGATCAAAGTGATTTATCACATATGGTTAGATCCAACAAAATACCCTTAATGAAGAAAAAAAATTAAAAAGGGAGGGAAAGGCTATTGTAGTTGTTTTTCTTTTTTTTTTTCCTGGAGGACTTTGAAAGAGTGTGTTTTTCTTTTTTGTTTTATATCCCTCCTAGACATTGAAAGGCTTTTTTTCTTTCTTTTTTTTTTTTTCTTTCTGTTCTGGTCGTTGAAAGTGCGCGTTTTTTCTTTTTCTTTTTCCGAACAGTGAAAGTTAATTTTTTTTCTTTTTTTCATTGACCACCGCAATGCACTAACAATCGCGATGCACTGACAACCGCGATGTAGAGACACCGCGATGCACTGACAACCGCGATGCATTGACCACCGCGATTCAGTGACCACCGCAATGCATTGCCCAACCCGATGCATTGACCACCCCCGATGCATTGACCACCGTGATGCAGTCACCACCACCGATTAATTAACCACTGCGATGCAAGACCACCTCGATGCATTGACCACCCCCGATGCAGAGACACCGCGATGCACTAACAACCGCGATGCATTGACATCGACAATCATATATGCAGTGACATCGCAATCATATGTGCGTGACATCAACAATTTATGCAAAGTGACATCGGCAATTAGATATGCACTGACATCAACATTTTATGCAGTGACATCAGCAATCATATATGAATGACATCAACAATTTATGTATTGACATCGGCAATCATATATGCGAGACATCGAGATGAAGTGACACCGCGATGCGGTGGCCACCCCCGATGCGAGACAACGTGATGAAGTGGCCACCCCCGATGCGGGGGAGACACCGCGATGCGAGACCACCGGGATGCGGTGATCACCGGGTGCGGTGACATTTGATGAAGAAATACCGTGATGACATTTGATATTTTTCCGACTTAATTTCATAAAATCGATTTCTTTTCTTCATAAAATAGACTTCAAATGGCTATATCTTTTGATATAAAACTACGATCAACATAAATCTTTCACCTTAATTCATATTTTTATGTAAGGACATCGGCAATCATATATGCAATGATATCAACATTTTATGTAGTGACATCGGAAATCATATATGCATGACATCGGCAATCAGATATGCAGTGACATCAACATTTTATGCAGTGACATCAGCAATCATATATGAATGACATCAACAATTTATGTACTGACATCGGCAATCATATATGCAGAGACATCGCGATGAAGTGACACCGCGATGCAGTGGCCACCCCCGATGCAGAGACACCGCGATGAAGTGGCCACCCCCGATGTAGAGACACCGCGATGCAGAGACCATCGGGATGTAGTGACATTTGATGAAGAAACACCGTGATGACATTTGATATTTTTCCGACTTAATTTCATAAAACGATTTCTTTTCTTCATAAAATGGACTTCAAATGGCTATATCTTTCACCCTAAAAAAAAGGCTATATCTTTTTATATAAAACTACGATCAACATAAATCTTTCACCTTAATTCATATTTTTATGCAGTGACATCGGCAATCATATATGCAGTGATATCAACATTTTATGCAGTGACATCGGCAATCATATATGTGTGACATCAACAATTTATGCAGTGACATCGGCATTCAGATATGCAGTGACATCAGGAATCATATATGAATGATATCAACAATTTATGTAGTGACATCGGCAATCAAATATGCAGTGACATCAACATTTTTGTTGAACTTTTTGGCCCGAAATTAGGAAGATTTTTCAGAGGAAATCGAGCTTATGAGCCGCGTCAAACTATATCGAGTACTTAGTCAGTCGAGTTCGATGTTGCCTTTTTATGGCTCAATCGAGCCCAAACTTTTTTAGTCGATTCGAGCTCGAGCCTAGGGAGTATTGACTCGACTCGGATCGATTACACTATAACGAAAAAAGCATTTTTACACTATAAGGATCAAACTGAAATGAAACTTTACTACTGTATTTCTACATCTGAAAAAGTACATAGATCCCCAATCGGATTCTACAAGAGACTGAATTGTGTAATCAGTAATTAAATTCTGTTGGTGATTTCGGTAGAATCACCAATGTTATTTAGTGTAATTGGATTTAGTTTGAGGTTTGGTAAGCTTGAAACAATCGATATGAGTTAGGAGATGCGGGGTGCATGCTTACAATTGATATTTACAAGCTTACGGGAGTGTTAGATCAAGTGTTGAACAAAACCGTATTCTCGTCGCTTATTGGACGGGCGTCCATTTCATATGGACGGGCGTCTGCATTCAGACGGGCGTCTAGATTCACTAAACGGGCGTCCGAAGGGTGAATTTACATACGGGATGTGACTGTCTCGGATGGACGAGCGTCTGAAGAAACTGGACGCCCGTCCAGTATGCTTCAGACGGGCGTCCAGGATTCTAAACGGGCGTCCAGTATGCAAAATTTTCAGTTGTAGAGCAGTTTTTTGGCGGTTTTGGTTGGTACCCTTTCGGTTAAAACACCCTCTTAACTCGGTTTTTGAAGGGTTGGAAGGGATATATATCTTGGTTTTCTTGCGGTATAAAAGAAGGAGAGATATATAGAACACTTGGAACCACATTTTGAAAAATAAGAAGAACACTTGAAAGCAAGATACATGTTCTTTGTATGATTGCTTGAAACCTCTAGTTCGATACACACAAAATATCACCAAACTCCTCGTAGCTTTCTTTTCGTCTATATTGTCTAGACCGAAAGTGGAACGTAGTTTTATCTCGTGAAAATATTCGTGTTTACCCGGAGACAATCATTTGGGGGCGAATAGTTTTCGCAGAAAGATTCTCAAATCGACTCTACGTGTATATCCGGTTATTTTCATTGCAAAGACATTCATTTCGGTTCGGCATTGTTCGTTCCCCTTTGTATTTCTCCAACAATCTGCGAAAACTAATTTGATTTTGTAAAACAATGTCGGTTTCAAAATGAAGAGTTGCATTTTCCAGAATTTTATCAAAGGTTGTGTCCTAGTATTTTGGGCATAACTCTTGATTCAGGAATCGGTTTGAAAATCCGGAGATACCGTTAGAATCGTGGCGAGACGAGGATCGCAGTGATATCAAGTTTGCAGTCTGGTTCGATGTTGACAGTTGTCAGAAATTCTGAGAAGTTGCTGCGGTTTTTTGATTGATGCAAAGTCGATTATAATCTTTTGGTAAGTAAAAGTTCATTGGAATGACTTTGTAAAAATTGCTTTGTGATGTTGCTATGACTACGAATGAATGGTATGTATGTTTATTTACATTATTTCATGCAAGTTTGTGGTGTCCAAGAACAGTAACTACAATCAATATAAATTTTGATTGTAGTGTCTAAGATTTGTTCTTGGATGTTGTTTGATTATACATATATGTTGTTTGGCTTGATATTTCTAGACATGATTGAATCAATGATGAAACTTGCTGCGTGTTTAATGTTTAATGTTCATTGATCTTGGTGATAAAATCATGTTAATGTTTAGAAATTTTAAGTGTTTGTGTATAACTAATGTTGGGATAAATCAAGTGTTATCTCTTGGAAAACTTGATGTCTATTGTAGTTAGATGTTTTCTAATGATACAAATAGATGGAAATCATGTTGAAGAGATAATGTTTTTAAATGTCTATCCTTGATAGAACATTTGTAATGAAGAGTTTGCAAATCTAAAGAAATTTGGATTTCTGAAAATCTTGTTTTATTAGGTTGAATGCCTAGTCTGTAAGATCAAACAAAGGATAGAATAATGACTGTAAACTAAGTTTTGGTGAAACAACTAATAAAATGTTGTTTTGAGTTTTGACTCCGGTTTGGAAAATTGTGAGTGTAAGGATCAACTTGGTTTGAAGTTGTGAACCGGTGGATTGTTGATCCGTGACATTCATGAAATGGAGTCAAGGTTGTCATTGTTAAGAGATTTAAGTATATCCTTTGGCTCTTGAAACTATATAGTTTAAACATTAGTTGTACATGGTTTGTATATTTTGAAATAACTATACATGTATGTTTATTGGTATGCTTAAGTGATACGTATATGTATATGAGATCCGTTGATATGCTATAGGACTTATATATGAGTGTTTTGGTTCAAGTATAATTGCTTTATTATACTTGCGTTTTACTCCTATGACTAAAATGTTTATGTATTTAGTCTTTCATGTGTTATACTTGTTATTTGGTAATATATATATGTAATATATGGTTTTAACTTGTTTTGAACTTATTCTTTTCGGAAACGTGATCAGTATCATGAATTTTCACTTTGATTTTAAGTGAATATTTTGAAAAATCATGTTATTGATTTGTTAAAGAATGTATCGGTTTGGTGAAAGAATACAACTCATTAGAGTTTGTATTCTTTTGAACGGTTATAACTTTTAATTTAAAGGTAGAAACTTTTCAGTTTTAAAGATTACAACTCTTGGTTTAAGAGTTGTGACTTGTTTTGAAAAGTTGTGATTCTTCGGTTCAGAAGGATGTAACTTTTGTTTGAAAATTTGAGACTTTCCGATATAGAAAGTTGTAACTCTTGGTTGTAAGAGTTGTAGTTCTTCCGTTTAGAAGATTATGAATCCTTGGTTGGAAAAGTTGTAACTCTTTTTTTTTTTTAATAGATACATCGTTTATTTGCGTTACTTTGTAGTAAATAACTATCATGTCCTCCAAAAGGTAAATGAAAAGAGTGTATGTTTTAATGAGTTTTATTGGAAAGTATTTAAGCATAAGTTTTAAGCTTTTGTTTATACTCCTACGCCTCCAACAGTTGTTTGTTTGCTAAATTACTTGAACTTTGGTATAATGAAATCCGAACTTGAGGTTTGGAGGTGTGAGAAGGTATTGTGACTTTCCTAGGTTAAAGTTAATTCCTTGAGTAAAAAAAGAGGCATTGAAACTATGTTTATTGGAATTGCTATGCATTCCAATGTTCTTTGGTTCCATATAATGGAGCTGAATGATTCTAGTACAGTTTAATCTGTTATTGATCATTGGTATGCCATCTTTGGACATTTATAATGTTGTACAAAGTTTGAAGTATGAAACTCCTACCAATGTTGGAGTGAAAGAAAACAATAAATTTGTTTTCTAAATATGCCGGTAAAGCTCAATGAGAGCAAATGGTGCGGTGAATCTTTCAATGAAAGATGAAAGTTGATGTAAGTCAACATGTATAAATCCTGATTAATAATGTAAGGTTTTGTACGTTTTTAGGTATTGGTTATTTTGATACCATGGCACCGGTTAATGAAATCTCCTCGGATTAATTGTTGTTGTTTGTTTTAACAACTTGTTAAACAAATTTTGTAATCCATTACATGGATGGTAAAACTTCGGTTTTAGAATGGAGATTGGAATGGGCATTGTATTTGAAACAACCTGGAGGGTCTTGTTATGTTAAAATTAACATAAGGAGTGTATATGTTATTTTGGTTCAAGGTGCTAAATTAAACTTGATAGACATCTTAGCTTGAAGATTAGTTTAATTTAAAGTTGTTTATAATACCTTGTTCGTAACTATACAATTCTTATATATGTTTTACATATTATATGTCTTATATGTGTTTGATGTCTAAGGAAATGACTTTGTCCTTTGATGTATGTTGACTACATGTTTGGTGTTTTGCTTTGGTTTAGTATCTATTCATGATACTAAAAGTGAAACATGCTCGATCTACAAAGATTGGATTTGCCTTGGAATATAAGGTGATGCAGTAGTTTACATTATTGACATGTTGATTTTGGTATTAACCAAATCATGTTGTTCATAATTGGACGGTATTGTCATCAAGGTTTTAAACTACAGTCATGGGGGAGGTTTAAACTCTATAGTAAAGTTATATGAGATTCCTTCGATTTAGAAGAATAGATAGTAGACCTACCAGGACTGTGGGGTGCCCAACCTCCCCCAAGGTCTCATTAGAAGCGGTTAGTCCTCCGGTTAACTAGTAATTTGTGCTAGGATGAAGTATCATTTATGAGCTTCTATGTTCATAAATTTACAAATTTGGACTATGGAGTTGGATTTCTTTGTTGATGACTTAGAAGTTCGGAATTCCCTTGCAATTATTAACCAAGTTCATCCCAGTTATCCAATGTGTTTGGCAGGAAAATTGTCAAATGTTACAATGATGATCTAGACACCAATGTATTAATGAAAAATTGGATTGTGAGTTTATAACTCTAAGGATGATGGTGGTTGTTCAAAGAGTACTCATGATTTAGTCAATCTTGTGTGGCCAAATATAGATTGACTTGAAACTTGGTAAAAAGTTTGTTATCGGGATGTGTAGAACCCATTAAATCTTTGGGGTGGGATACCCAATTCCCTTATGGTACAACGCCATAGGCAGAATTCAATGTGGAAGGCCCATTCTCGAAGATTTGGCACATGAAAAAGTCCCGAAAGTATGTGCATTACCTGTTGTGAAGGTGATATCTTTTGGAAAAGTGTTTCAGGTACATGATTGGAAAGATTCACCTATATGAGTATGAAGTTTGGCCGCTTCAAGAAAGTGGGGTTGACTTTCTATATACTCATGAAATGGATATGGACACAAGGCCTGGATAATTGGTGTCAAGTAGCTATAGAAGTTGTATCTTGGTTCATTTGTGTGTTATCTTTGAAGTATTCAAATGGGTAAAGGGGTTCAATGCTTAGACACACCCCAATACTCGAATATTTTGGAATGTGTAATACACTAGGTGGTAATTCAATCTTCGTGACATTATCATTAAAAGATGAACTGTTTGTGTGTTGGTAAGTTTTCAACTAAATCAGGGATTACACTAAATGGGGGAGGAATGTTGGTGATTTCGGTAGAATCACCAATGTGATTTAGTGTAATTGGATTTAGTTTGAGGTTTGGTAAGCTTGAAACAATCGATATGAGTTAGGAGATGCGGGGTGCATGCTTACAATTGATATTTACAAGCTTACGGGAGTGTTAGATCAAGTGTTGAACAAAACCGATTCTCGCTTCGCTTATTGGACGGGCGTCCATTTCATATGGACGGGCGTCTGCATTCAGACGGGCGTCTAGATTCACTAAACGGGCGTCTGAAGGGTGAATTTACATACAGGATGTGACCTGTTCAGATGGACGAGCGTCTGAAGAAACTGGACGCCCGTCCAGTATGCTTCAGACGGGCGTCCAGGATTCTAAACGGGCGTCCAGTATGCAAAATTTTCAGTTGTAGAGCAGTTTTTTGGCGGTTTTGGTTGGTACCCTTTCGGTTAAAACACCCTCTTAACTGGTTTTTGAAGGGTTGGAAGGGATATATATCTTGGTTTTCTTGCAGTATAAAAGAAGGAGAGATATATAGAACACTTGGAACCACATTTTGAAAAATAAGAAGAACACTTGAAAGCAAGATACATGTTCTTTGTATGATTGCTTGAAACCTCTAGTTCGATACACACAAAATATCACCAAACTCCTGTAGCTTTCTTTCTGTCTATATTGTCTAGGCTGAAAGTGGAACGTAGTTTTATCTCGTGAAAATATTCGTGTTTACCCGGAGACAATCATTTGGGGGCGAATAGTTTTCGCAGGAAAGATTCTCAAATCGACTCTACGTGTATATCCGGTTATTTTCATTGCAGCACATTCATTTCTGGTTCGGCATTGTTCGTTCCCCTTTGTATTTCTCCAACAAATTCCATGCGAGCAAGATCGTTTTAAGGTACATGAAGGATAAGCTGGAAACAAAGATGAATCAAACACTAAAACACATGTCTACTCAATCGCAGAAAGGAAAAACTAAAATGCATTTCATGTTTGAAGTAACTAGCATATCCTACTTATTAGCTAGCCACATAATTTCCCAAGAACTGAAATCTAGAGAATTTGAGATCAAAATTCCGTCATTGATATACCTTATTCCCACTTTCGTAACCAAACAAGAAAAGATCAGAAAACACACTTTGTCATTAGCAGCACCCTTCTTGGCTGCTAGAATGAAAACACACTTCTTTATTCCGAATGCAGTGAAAATTTTAAAAGATTTTATCATTAGTAACACCCTTTGTCAAGCTAATATTAATTCCTCAAGAAATGCGAGCTTTCGAATCAACTAAATTTCCATTAAACCAAATATATCTAAGGATTTCAGAGATTCTGCAATGTCAGCTAAATTTCCACCCACCCACACACACACACAATACAAGCTGAAGGAAATTAATTAAACAAGAAAATGACACTCAACAAGAAATCATATACAGATAAATTCAAAAATCAAACAACGACAACAACCAAAAAAAAATGAACAACTCCATAACCAAGCTAACCAGCACATACCTAGAAACTGAAACTAATTAAATGCTTGATCAAAACCCATGAATATGAAGATGAGAGTACAGTTTTCGGTGGATTTTTTTACGAAATTGTTGCTGCCTTGCTAGAGTGCCATTGTAGGGAGGACTGAGGGTGGAAGTAATTTTACCCATGGCTTGCATGGATTGCCCTTTCCTCGTTCCTGATTCTACTATTAGGTCGCCATCTTTCAACTTTTTCCCCAAATCACTAATTTCCAGCCCTTGCAACCCATCGATGCAAGCCAATTCCTTTTCCTTTCCGGTACCGGCATAGATGATACGACATCGTCCAATTTCTCATCCACCTCTAAAACACCCTGGGCTTCATCGTCTTGTGAAGGTAAGGCAATTGATCGGAGAATTAGGCGGTAAGGCACACTCTTCAAGACCAGCATCTTCAAGCCGAGGTGGGAGGAAGACGGCGGTTGTCGCACTTTTTTTCTCCAAAGAATGAGATTTTTTTTTTCCTTTGTTGTAGATGAACGGTATTGTGTAGGGGTAAAATAGGAAAGTTGTTAAAATCCGTCCTTATAACTAATGATCTTTTTTAGTGTTAAAAGCAATTAAGTTAAAACGCGTTCTTATAAACAAATAACACAATATTTATGCCTGATAAAACATTGTTTGTTTCTAAAAAAATAAAATGTCGGTCGTTGCATGGCCAAATATATTACGATATATATATTTAATAAAATGCAAAGACTAATGCCACGTGATTGGCCTTAGTAGACTTATAACTTAACTAGAAGTCTAGACTTAACACGAGAATTAATATTCTAGAACATGCAATTAGTCAATAAAATCTAGAGCTGTAACTGACTGCAGTCATGATTCATGCAATATGATTGTGTACGAAAATTATAACATAATTAACATAGATTATTTGAGTCGTATATTTTTGTAACGTGAGATATATATATATATATATATAGACACACACCATGATAGTAAGCTAAAACATTCATGTTACATACTTTTTAAGAGTATATCATAGTGATGGTGTGTCGTATTATATGACTATGAAGACACCGACATAACCAGTAGTAGATCTAGAAGGAAAAAAAAAAATCATTAGGGCGGGTCTTAATACCGGATATATTTTTAAGAAAAAAATCTTGATACAATATACGCGTGTGTGTCTGTGTGTGAGACACTGACATAACCATTAACCAATAGTAGATCCAGAAAAAAAATCATTGGGGCGGGCCTTAATGCCATATTTATTTTTAAGAAAAAAATCTTGATACAATATACGTGTGTGTCTGTGTGTGAGACACCGACATAACCACTAGCAAATCCAGAAAAAAAAATCATTGGGGCAGGTCTTAATACCGGATATATTTTAAGAAAAAAAATCCTGATACAATTTAAATGTGTGTATATATATGGTAAAAAAAAACACTAGAGGCGGCCACCACCGGTGAGGTGGGTGTGCCTCTGCCCCGGACATAGCTATATATAAAATATGTGTATATTTTTTTTATTTTTTTTAACAGACAAAAACTTTCATATATCAGTAAGATGCTAAAAAAATATTATAAATTTTTTCCAAAGTACCAAAATAAACTCAAACTATCCCAAACAAAGATCAATAACAACATGACTACATCTAATCAAAATAAAAACATGCTTAAATTCAAATCCAAACCCATTTACTTTTCATGTTCATTTCGACCACCGTAATGATTCAATTCCAACCTCCATGATGCTGCAATCATCAGATTTGTTTTCCAATCTTCCTAATCTAAATTTTTGAAACAATTCGCATTTGAAAGCTACGAAAATGATAGTCTATGTACGTACTCAGGGTGGAGACCAGGCTATAACTTAGCATGGTTAGCTAGGCTATACTTAGCGTGAAGACCAGGATTCGAGCCCCGTAGGGGCATAATCAGGGTGTGTGTAACCTTTCGTTGGAAGGAAAAAAAAAGGATAGTCTATGTACTTCTCTGAAAATTAACTCCGGGTTTAAAATGATAGAATGAAAGATGACCGTGTGTATACTTAAATATAATGAAAAGTTTGAGCCTTAACACAAATGACCCACACTGCCTCCTCCCTAAAGATTCACGGATTATGTAAACGAGGGTTATATCTCAGTGGTTTGGATACCTATATATGTCAGATATATAAGTGTTAGGGAACAAACTTAAAGTTAATTATATATAGCTATTAACACAATGTAATAATAAATATAAACTGAGATGAGACATCCAAGGCCGGCCCTACGGTGAGGCTAAGGAGATGGCCGTCTTAAGCCCAACGGTGCCGGAAGGTCCCAACGGATACGTTTTCCTAAAAGAAAAAAAAAAATTTCGTGTAGATTCAATCCAATCCAACCTAATATAATATGTTAATTGTTTTTTTGATAAAGGCCCAAAAATTTTTTGCTCCCTTCACGAACTGATGCATGTGTTGGTTTAGGTTTCGGGGCGTTGCCCCCGAACCCCCACGAGTTGGCGCTGGCCCCTCGCTCACCGCGACCTGACCGGGCAGGTCAAACATCGTTTCGTTGCGATAATAGTATTTCGTTCGACAACTCGTATGCAAGAGATTACAAAAAATATTTATGAAAAAATATCTAACAAAAGGTCCAATAAAAAAATTTATTTGGCCCAAAAGACTACTTTGTAGGTATGTTTTGAGACTATCAATAAATTGAATTTTGTATTTACGGATGTTAAAAACGCGATAAGTATTTTTTTAATAAAAAAAAAAACAACTTCAACTAAAAGACACAATTCAGGGATTTTGCCTTAAGCGCATGCCAGGACCGGCCCTGGAGACATCATATTTACGCACGTGGTTCGATCAAAGAGACACATACATTCACAAGTGAAAGGAAACAATATATATATATATATATTAACCATTTCTTTATTTTCCGGTCGTCTGGAAGGGACAAAAGAAAAATCTGGCCCTTTCTTCAACAATTTTGGATCTCTAGTGAACCTCTCAGTAGGATTCGAACCCGGATGGAGTTCTGACCATCTATCAAAAAAAAAAAAGAACGAGCGGATCTTGTAGGATTCCAGGAAATCGAAGAATTTCTTCCGGAACCAGATGATTATATACAGAGGAATTGAAATGCTATAACAAACATCCAATAAGGGATATCGATCCCACCAACTTAGCGAATCTTCACATTGGACAAAATCATACATCGAGAAATAGCAACACCAATCCATTTTCTCCAAAAGTATTGAAATCATTTTTTTAATGTTAAACAATTCAAGCAACGCTTGAAATTCATAAATGATAGAAGTTGTATCATGTTAAGCGGTGGGAAAAATATCCCACGTCCACAATGTGATTTTGTAGGATTTTTCATAGTACTATAATTAAGGCATTTAATTTTTGTATTAAATGCACTATTGAGATATATTATAATGCCCATAGTACGTCCAATGTATGAGTTATTGTTATTTGGCCCTCATTATTTTCTGTATTTCCATTATAGTGATATTTGTTCTCTTTTAATCAGTTTGACCGAATATTGTAAATTTGGTGTTATTATCTCAATTTTATTTTATTTTTATTTTCTGTTATTTTCATTAAGGGCCATAGGTCGAAGTCCGTTTTTCAAACAAACTAATATTAGAGTCTTGTTGTCCGAGTTTAGGAAAATAGTCATTTCGGCAATAACTAAGTTTTGTTTTGAGAAGTTCAGTAAAAATATCAACTTTGGGATGTGACAGTTTATTTAAGGAAGGGGAACAAAGGGAAGTGGGTTTATATTTTATCGAAGTAGAGGATGGAGACTTGAACAATGATTGATACTATAAAGTGCAACGACCTTCACCACTAAGCCAAGTTCAATCCACTGGGATGTGGCAACTTTAAATGGAGACTAAGATGTTGATTTGCTCGGAAAAGAGAAGAATTCAGAGAGATAATTTCGTGAAACAGATTTATGTTCAGATGATCAATACCATACACAATTTCTTTTAGTTGTTCCAAGAATGTTTGGTTTTGTTTTGCGTAACTTTCAGAGCTTGTGAAGGATGTGAAGTATTATTACTATTTTTGGAGGTGGAACTCCCAATGTGAAATTTTGTTAAGGAGCTTGAGATGGAGGATTTGATGTAGTCTTTGCTTGGAAGAAGAAAAATACAAAGAAGCAAATTAAAATATAGGTTTTTGTTCAAAGATCATTACCACGGACAATTCGCTTGCATTGATGTTCGGAAGTTTGTGAAGAAAGATGAAGATTTTTTAAGGCGGTTGAAAAAATATCCACATCGCCAATGTGATTTTGTTGGCCTTTTGATATGTATTATAAATAAGCTTAGTTTTTGTATTAGATATATTAAAGTGTCCAAAGAGATTTTTGTATCCTCATTACATTAATATTTTTTTCTCTTTTACTACCATAGGCGTATGTCAGTTTGACCGAACAACATAAATCCGATTTCTTTGTATTTAGTTTTTTTCCCTCTTCCTTTAGTTATTTTATGTTATTGTCGTTAAAGACTATAGCTCGGAGTCCATTTCCTAACTTTTCCGGTGTCGATCTTCTGAACATAAATCATCATCTCGACAATCATCTCTATAGATCTTCTCTTTCTTAAGCAAGACAACATGTAACTCCATCTTCAACTGTCACATCTCAACGTTGACTCTCTAGTCGAACTTCTCAAAACAATATTATTTAGTTATTAGTGTCAAGATAATTATTTCCCACCAGATTAAATTTACATGGTTCAGTCAAACCAATAGGTACATACACACGCACATGCCGCTGCCGCCTGTCCGACTCGGGCCCGGGTGTTACTAATAATTCTTTGGACAAAATTTCCTTTGAAATTAACCAGAAATTAATTAGTTAATCGTGAGGCGGTTGGAAGGTTCCAGAATAATGTGGAAACGAATTCTGATTAAAATAAGTCGGTCCGAAATTAATTAATTCGGCCAAAGATAACTTTTCTTGAGGGGAAAGTCGACCAATTAAATCATCAGACCAATCAGAATTTAGAAGACACGTCATCCGACCAATCAGAATCGTGGAAATTGTCGGCTATTTTTTAATCAAAATTTCGGCCCCAATTTCTTTTCCAAGGGGAAAAGTCGGCGTACTTTAATGACGTGTTTTGGCCAATCACATTCAAGCATTGGCTCATTATCTCCACTATATAAAGAACCCCAAGGATGAAGGTTGAGGCATTCGGTTTTCTCTTGTGTCTTCCACTACTAAAAGGGTTGAGCATATAGTCTAGTTCTTGAGTCGAAGAGAAGTCGGAGCACTCTGTAAGTTCGCCGGAGCTTGGATTGTTGAAGTGCCTCTCAATCCAAGACATAAGCCGTTGTATCTTGGGAGGCAGTTGCTACTACCGTAGGCACCATACCAGAGCAATCTATCTTAAGGAAAGAGTTTCATAACTCGCCTCGGTTTGTCTTTATTTTTGCATTGTATTTTAATTTCTCAATTATTTTAAGCCATATCTATACTATAATTGCATATTTTGTTAGATCTATATGGTAATAGTTGTGTTTTATCAGATCTATCATATAGCTCTGTTAATTTATTAGATCTACACCATAATTGCACCATGATCTATTAATTTATTAGATCTATCATAGTTACTTGCTTGAATCTTCTTGTTTATGGCATTGTAGATTAGGACATGCTAATTATAAATCGATTCGAAAGATGATGAATCTAGATTTAATTCCCAACGTAAAATTTGATCCTAATCACAAATGCCAAATATGTGTTGAAGCTAAGTTAGCTAAATCACCATTTCCAACGGTTGAAAGGAACACGGAACCTCTAGATTTAATTCACACCTATATACGTGACTTAAAATTTGTGCAAACTAGAGGTGGAAAAAAGTACTTTATTACTTTTATTGATGATTGTACCAGATATTGTTATGTTTATCTGCTGAGAAGCAAAGACGAAGCTCTTGAAGCTTTTAAGGATTATAAGAATGAAATTGAGAATCAACTTAGTAAACGGATAAAGAATGTCCATAGTGATCGTGGTGGCGAATATGATGCACCGTTTAATGAATTTTGCTCTGGCGCCGGCATCATTCATCAAACGACAGCACCATATACACCTCAATCAAACGGTATTGTTGAGCACAAGAACCGAACTCTAAAAGAGATGATGAATGTTATGTTGATTAGTTCGGGTTTACCTCAGAACTTGTGGGGGGAAGCTATCCTCTCAGCGAACTCCATTCTTAATAAAATTCCTTCTAAGAAGAATGATGAATCCCCGTATGAATTGTGGAAGGGTCACAAGCCTAACTAGAAAATCATGAAAGTGTGGGGTGTTTGGCTAAGGTTGAAATACCTAAACCAAAACATGTGAAGATAGGGCCTAAAACCATTGATTGTATATTCAATGGATATGCTCTTAATAGTAGTGCCTATCGGTTTCTGGTACATAAATCGGACGTCCCTGATGTACATGAAAATGTCATCATCGAGTCTAGGAATGCTGTGTTCTTTGAGGATATCTTTCCCTGTAAGGAGAAAGAGAAACAAGAAGCAAGCATGAGCAAGCGGACTTATAAGTCGGAAGAAGAGGGTGATCCTTAAGAACTTGAGGAACCTCGTCGTAGTAAGAGGGCTAGGATATCCAAGTCCTATGGTCCTGATTTTCTGACCTATATGGTAGAAACTGAACCCCGGACGTATGTTGAGGCAATGTCTACTCTAGAGGCTCCTTTATGGAAAGAAGTTATAAACAGTGAAATAGATTCCATCATGCAAAACCACACTTGGGAGTTGGTTGATCTTCCTCCGGGCAATAAACCACTCGGGTGCAAGTGGATCTTCAAGAAGAAGTTAAAGGTTGATGGTTCTATCGATAAGTACAAGGCTAAATTTGGTGGCCCAAGGGTTCCGACAAAATGAAGGCCTTGACTTCTTTGATACTTACTCACCGATTACAAGAATCACTTCTATAAGGGTTCTCATTGCTATAGTTGCAGTCAATAAATTAGAAATCCATCAAATGGATGTGAATACTGCCTTCTTGAATGGTAAGTTGGAAGAAGAGATTTACTTGAAACAACCCGAGGGGTTTGTTGTTCCAGGGCAAGAGAGTAAGGTGTGTGGACTCGTTAAGTCTTTGTATGGGCTTAAACAAGCACCAAAACAGTGGCATATCAGATTTGATAATGTTATGTTGTCAAATGGATTTAAGATTAACGAGTGTGATAAATGTGTCTACATTAAGAACACACCTAATGCCTATGTGATAGTATGTCTATATGTGGAGGAAATGCTGATAATGGGAAGTACTCATGATATCATCATGAATACTAATAAGATGTTGACAAGGAACTTCGATATAAAGGACCTAGGAGTTGCGGATGTGATACTAGGGATTAAGATCTCTAGAGTACCCGATGGACTTGTTCTATCACAAACTCATTATATGGAGTCTGTTTTGAAAAGATTTAACATCTTTGATGAAAGTCCAGTGAGCACTCCTCTTAACCTAAGTGTGCACTTAGCCAAGAATACAGGTGAACATGTGGATCAATTGAGATATTCTCAAATGATTGGAAGTCTGATGTACATAACCAATTGTACACGACCAGACTTAGCATGTGCAATGAATAAACTGAGTAGGTTCACGAGTAATCCAGATCATAATCTTTGGAAAGCCTTAAATAGGTTGTTGAGGTACATGAAGTACACTATGAGTCTAGGATTACGGTATACTAGATATCCAGCAGTATTAGAAGGATACTATGATGCCAACTGGATATCAGATACGAAAGACTCGAAGTCCACCAGTGGATACTTGTTCACAATTGGTGGTGCTGATGTGTCCTGGAAGTCTACGAAACAAACGTGCATAGCTCGCTCTACAATGGAAGCCGAGTTCATAGCACTGGATAAGGTGGAGAAGAAGTTGAATGACTTAGGAATTTCTAGAGGATATTCCATGTTGGCCTAAGCCTGTGGTCGCTATCATCATTCAACTGCGATAGTCAATACGCAATAGGGAGGGCACAGAGTAGTATGTATAATGGTAAGTCTCGACACATACGCCGTAGACACAATACCCTTAAACAGTTGATCTCTAATGGTGTGATTTCCATCGATTATATAAGATCGAAGGAGAATCTTGCGGGTCCGCTTACAAAAGGTTTAGCTAGAGATCATATGTCAAGTTTGACAACCGGAATGGGACTGAAGCCTATTACGCATGTTTCCTTGTAATGGCAACCCAACCATGCCGTTGGAGATCCCAAGATCATGGTTCAAAAGGGACAACTAAGCTCTAAGGAACGAAGCCTAGCACTTACCCGTTACGAGAGAGTAAAAGTGTTGTCTGCAGAGGGTGTGAGGTTAAGCTAAGCTTTTAATGATTCCTATATCTTTATATTCAAGTGGGGTAGGGCAGAATACCTTTGATAGGAGGTCACCTATGTAATTGCGAAGTGGGGCCGCTTCTATGAGAGTTCTGAGGCTTGAATTCTCTAAAGCACTTTCTGAAACAAAGTGTTGTCCAGGGCCGAGACGGACACAACCATGAGAACCGAAAGGTGCTAGGGGAAATATTGTGTGAGTGTTATTGTCTTGGTTTACACTAAAGGCTGAACAGTTCAAGACCTAGTTCACTGATTAGTCGAGTAAATCCGATAGTACTTCACTAAGGCAGGTTCAAGGCTAAAAGCTACATCCCCTGATGCAATTTTTTTCCGTTTGACTTCTCTTCAGAGTCTGCATTTCCATTTGCATTAATTTTCATTCATGTGGGGGATTGTTGGAGATATCCTATTTTAATGGGTTGAAACGGTCAACTTTAGCACGAATTTCGGTATGCTCCGGTGTGATTCACCGGGAGCTTATTACGTCTAAAAATTCTACTCACGAAGTAGATAATGTTTGGCTTTGGAATCACTCGATTCGGATATCGGGTGAATGAGAAATTAATGCCTAAAGTTGGTTGAAAATGCCTAAAGGCTAGAAGGTTCCAGAATAATGTGGAAATGAATTATGATTAAAATAAGTCAGTCCGAAATTAATTAATTAAATTAATTAATTCGGCCGAAGATAACTTTTCTTGAGGGGAAAGTCGAGCAATTAAATAATCCGACCAATCGGAATTCAGAAGACACGTCATCCGACCAATCAGAATCGTGGAAATTGTCGGCTATTTTTTAATCAAAATTTCGGCCCCAATTTCTTTTCCAAGGGGAAAAGTCGGCCGACTTTAATGACGTGTTCTGGCCAATCACATTCAAGCATTGACTCCTCCTCTCCACTATATAAAGAACCCCAAAGATGAAGGTTGAGGCATTCAGTTTTCTCTTGTGTCTTCCACTACTAAAAGGGTCGAGCATATAGTCTAGTTCTTGAGTCGAAGAGAAGTCGGAGCACTCTGTAAATTCGCTGGAGCTTAGATTGTTGAAGTGCCTCTCAATCCAAGACATAAGCCGTTGTATCTTGGGAGCAGTTGCTACTACCGTGTGCACCATACCGGAGCAATCTGTCTTAAGGAAAGAGTTTCATAACTCGCCTCGGTTTGTCTTTATTTATGCATTGTATTTTAATTTCTCAATTGTTTTAAGTCAGATCTATACTATAATTGCATATTTTGTTAGATCTATATCGTATAGTTGTGTTTTATTACATCTATCATATAGCTCTGTTAATTTATTAGATCTACATCATAATTACATTAATTTGTTAGATCTACATAATAAAATAAGATTTTATTTCGAGTTAATTATTTTCTGCATTTAATTATCCG
This sequence comes from Gentiana straminea, assembly GCA_036785695.1. Taxonomy (NCBI): domain Eukaryota; kingdom Viridiplantae; phylum Streptophyta; class Magnoliopsida; order Gentianales; family Gentianaceae; genus Gentiana; species Gentiana straminea. The sequence continues at coordinate 121,480 of JAVUPR010000510.1, forward strand.
TAATTACATCCGTGAATTAGGGATCTGTTCCGTAAATCACTCCACACACGACACTATCACCAACAAAATGTTGAACTGGCATAGCTAATATATATATATATATATATATATATATATATATATATATATATATATATATATATATATATATATATATATATATATATATATAATTAGAATCTTTAATGATGACTTTCTTTTGGAATTTCAGTTTTCAAGCTAGCAATAAAGTGGTTCTCCATGAAGAATAAAATGTCCACGCGTTATTGAATTTACATAGTACTCACATTTTCTTGTTGTAAGAATATATATATATATATATATATGCAAACCAGCAGTTTCGCAATGAGACTGGAAGACAGGCCCAAACAACAGCTAAGAATGCGTTGAACATTGTCTTTGATTACTGGCCTTTGAGTGACTTCATAATCAATCGAGTATTGCAAATGCATGCAGACAATAGAATACTATTTGAAAATGTATTCCTTTTTGTAATAAAGGAACATATTTTTATCTGAATAGTTAAATGTATGTGTCACAATTCTATTATTTTTTTGAAAAAAGCTAGTGTAGCAAAAAAATATTTTACATGTATTGATTATACAAGATCCTATAGGCATGATATCTAAACAACCGTAAATAATGGATCCATAAGGGTTTAAAGAGCACAGTTGAAAGGTATGCTCGATAAGGTGATCATACGGCCTAGTGTGTACGTCACCATGCGGAACTCAAGTCTTATTCGTGAAGAAGAAAGATGGTTACATGAGACTCTCCCGTGTATTGATGATCTTTTGACCAACTACATGGATCTAAGGTGTTTTCTAAGATCGGCTTGAGGTTTGGGCATCATCATTTGAAGATCAAAGAAGAGGATATATATATACCCAAGTTAACTTTCAACACCAGTTATGGACACTTTGAGTTTGTGGTGATGCTATTTGGCAGAGCCGTCCCTGGGGGCAGGCCAACAAGGCCGCGGCCTAGGGCCCACGCCGAAAATTGAAATTTTAGGTCCTCCGTTTTCATGTAGTAGAAGTGTATTTTAGGTCAATTTTTATATTTTACCCAAGCTAAAAAACCGGTAAGACCCAAATTTATAGCCGAATTCAGTGAAAGAAAGTCTAATCAAATTCGTTACATTTTTTATAACGCTCATCAATATAATATATGTCAAAAATAATTGTGATATATTATTTTTTTCACAGGGTTGAGGGTCTTAATTTTTTTTGGCTTAGAGTCTCCTATTACACAGGGACGACCCTGCTGTTTGGTTTGACATATGCACCCGTTGGGTTTATGGTTCTTATGCACCGTGTACTCAACCCATATCCGGATAAGTTAGTGGTAGTATTTATAGACGACATTTTGATATATTCTCTTGACAAGAAGAACCACGTTGAACACCTACAACTAGTGTTGGAAAAGTGCGGGAAAGAAAGTTATATGCCAAGTTCATCAAGTGCGAGTTTTGGTCGGAATATATAGGTGGCTTATATATCTTGGGCATATAGTATCCAAGGATGGAGTTTTAGTGGATCCGGTGAAGACAAACGTAGCGACTAAGAGGCCAAGACCTACAAGTGTTGTAGAAAACATAGGCCCAAGCCCATATAAGAGGAGGAGCCTCATCCCCAAAACCTAGGTTGTGAGGTGAGGAAAGTTCATCTCTTAATATGGTGGGTGAAATAACCACAAGCTCCCAATGTCGGACACTTTAACACGCCCCCTCAAGTGTGGGCCGGGCACACAAGGCCAACAAATAGGCCCCAACACTTGCACAATAAACGGTGGCTCTGATACCATGTAGAAAACATAGGCCCAAGCCCATATAAGAGGAGGGGCCTCATCCCCAAAACCTAGGTTGTGAGGTGAGGAAAGTCCATCTCTTAATATGGTGGATGAAACAACCACAAGCTCCCAATGTGGGACACTTTAACAAGTGTAACAAAGATAAAGAGTTTCTTAGGGTTAGCGAGCTATTACCACAAGTTTGTCGAGGATTTCGCATGGATTTCTTTGTATTTAACAAAGTTGACACATAAAATGAGTTTAGTTTGAATGGAGTGATGAATGTGAACATGCTTTCTTGACCTTGAAAGAGAATTTGATCACAACACCTATTATGTTCTTACCAGTTCAAGGTGAACCACATGATATCTACACCGATGCTTGTGAACATGGTTTCGGTTGTGTGTTGATGCAACACATGAAGGTTATATCTTATGCATCTAGAGTATAGACAATTTAAGGTGCATGAAATGAACTACCCTAAACATGATCTTGAACTAGAAGTTGTGATTTTCACATTAAAAATCTGACGTCACTACTTATATTGTATAACTTGTTGGGTTTCACTGACCACAAGAGTTTGAAATATCTCTTCACGCGGTCAGAGCTCAACATAAGGCAAAGAATGTGGCTAGAATTCCTAAGTGATTATGAGTTAATTAGACATACAGTATCACATAGGGAAAATGAAATACAATTACAGATGCATTGAGTAGAAGGTCGGTTGCAACTTTAACTAGTCAGAAATGTGATAGGGGCCATTGTGTCTTGTGTTATTTCCTCTATTTTTTTTTGTAGTTAATGATAATGGATCATATTTTTCATTTCATTGAAATAAAATTCCACGTGAACGAATTATATTTTATGTATATTTTCTGTGTATGTAATATATTTAAGTGGATGTATGGTTCTTTGATCTGATGAGCTCACCATGCACTCGGTCCTACCTAACTAATATTGGAGTATCTTTATAAGTATTATATCCCAGCTAAATTCTCTCTTCAATTGAATAATTAATTAATTTCTATGTAGTATTATTCAAACAAAAAAAATTCTATATAGTATGAAAGAAAGAATTTAGGTATATATAACTAGTAATTTAATTATGAAATATCAGATGTGTAAGTGTCAACCCGTTGAAACGTCCATCATTTGTTAAATAATAAATTGTTTAGTTTCTCTAAAGTCCATATACGCTAATTTGATTAGGTTGGGCCTTGACATGTTTGAAAAGAAAAACAATCTAAATTGAAACATAAAAATAAGCATGGAAAATACTGTTGGCAAAATCAATATATCTTAATCCAAGTGGTGTCTTAGAGCCCATATAGCCCTTTTTTTATTTTAAGCTCATTTACACCTAGTCTCTCTAAATTAGGGAAAATTTGGTCTTGCGTAAATTTTATCTTGGTCCGGCTACAAGTATGACTTAGTGGTCCGGAGTCAATCAGAATCTGTGAATGTATTGTGTACCCCTATTTGTGAAGAAAAAAAAATGCCTATTTTTCAATTTTTTTCTATTTTTTTCCACATTGAACCAATGCCGACATGGTGTGGTTGGACCACAATAAAACTACCTTTGATCTTGTTAGTTTTAACTTTATGGATTGGTCTGAATTATTTTGATTTTTTTTTTTTGTATAGAAAACAAATTTCAAGATGGACTTATATAGTCCCCTTAATCCATTGGATACATATGTATACGGTTCGCTTCGCTACGGTTAATGACCGTAAGCGAAACCAAACCGAAAATTTCGGTTATTTGAAATACGAAACCGAAAGCGAACTCGTTTGTTATAGTTAAGCGAAATTTATAAACGGTTCGGTTTTTTGTATGGATATAAACGGTTCGCATAACGATTCGGTTATAAGAAATTCGATCGTAAACAAGTATAATATTTTTGGTTTTTAAAAACTAGTTATACATGTTAGATATAAACGGTTCGGTTCCAAAAAAAAAATTGTATGATTTAGGTTCGGTTACGGATTATTTGTAGAATGAACCGTAACGGAACCGAAAATATTGGTATTTCTTTGCCACTAACCGAAACCGAACCGGAAACAAACATTAATCAAACCAAACCAAACCAAATGTCGTCGGTTCGGTTCGGTTTTCGGATAAACCGTATTCGTGTCATGTGATGATGTCCGGATTTGTTCGGGTTGAAACATGTTTCGATGTGGGTAAATGGACCTCAAAAGGGTGATCCAAGTAGCTCTTTAGTGGATTTGAATGTGGACCGCAAAACAAACGAGTGTTAGGGGTCCTAGAGCTTGCCTTCGGGAGATACTTCGACGCTGAAGTCAGTAACGATTTATAGAGAAATTTCTATAATTGACACTAAGCTAAAATGCATCATATATAAGTGTCATACCTTGTTTGTAATTATATAACTCACCTTTGGGTGATTTATAGAGAATATACAACTCTCCTTAAACCTAAAAACAATAGCCAAAATAACTTACACAATTGAGAAATTATCTTAATTGGTACAAATTGACACATTTCAATGATACCTTGATAAATATTAAAAAACAATAGGCTAAACCTATTAAATATGTCACATAAGTCGGCTCCTTCTTTCAAGTTGTTGATGTGGGAATTGTATGAAGTAAAAGCAATTGGGCTTTGGCCCACCTAACAAATCTCCACATTGATACAAATGCCCACATCTAGAAATAATAATACTACTCTTTCTCCACAAACTCCAAAATTATTAAATAATGTCAAATAACTCCAAGCACTGCTTGAACTTAACAAATGAGCGAAGCTTCGTAATGTCTAACTCTGAACTGGACGACGTAAGGATTGCAGAAATGCCGGATGACTGTGGATTGAAATTGTGGAGGAATGAATTATGCAACATTGTTTGTATCTTTTATAGAGAAATGCATTTTATAGGCTTCCCCGTGGAGGAATGAATTATGCAACATTGAAATTGTGGTCAACAATATGGAGCCGTTCATGAGAAAGTAATGGAGCAATCATGGCTCTAATGGCAATAATCATTGAACAATTACATAATCGTGGGTCAATGCCTAGTTAGTAGGATGTAATTGTCGTCTGAGGTCGGGACTGACTTGCCTTGAGCTGAATATGAGCGACCGAGTTGAACCTGCATCACATCGGCATTATGAGGCCGTGGACGTTTTACGCCGAGCTTACCATAAAGGACAGAGGACGACCTACGGTATGCTGGACAAAGGACGACCTGAGGCATGTCGATGAAATGTCGATAAAGGCAACTCGTGTTGTATGAAGGTGACTTTGTTGAAGTATGTAAAGCTCAATATTGAGTTGAGCTCACGTCGGTCCACTTATTAATACGACCTTTGGTATTCTCGTTCGAAACGATAAGTGTCGCGTGTACGAAGTCACGTAATATCTACGTCCCTTTCCTAGTGGTGAAGTTTTAGAATTGGTCTGAACACAAGTGTGAACACATTGTTCATTCACACCGTCTATTTGTAGAAGTGCATTGCTCATAGCCCATTAATGGTTCGAGTATATATACTTTTTAGTTGTATGTTTAAAAAAAATAACTCTTAATTTCTCCTCTTGTTTTTTTCATGTTGAAATTCACCAACGAAAACATATACAAATCGAATTACATAAATTTTAAAACTGGAGACAATCCTCCAAACGCAAATATCACATATAACTATATATACGGGAAGAAATTATGTTGCACACCCTCTTAACACATAATCACACATCAAGGGTTTCAGTGCACCAGAACACATAGAATTTCCCATAATATACAACGCTTATATATATTTTTTGAGTAATGCTAACGTCATAACCACTCGATACACGATATAACAAATGACATAACGTGATGTGGCGGTGAGACCTCTCGTTATGTTATATCTATTTTCAAAGGGTACAATGACACATCATGTTGTGTTCATTTGTTATGTGGTTACAGTAATAGCATTATTCTTTTCTTAATCCAGGACGGGAAGTATGCTCGCACACGATAACGTGACGCGACACATTTTTGCATCACCTTTGGCCATATGATGTAGGGCTCATTAATTATGATGTACCCACAATAATCGATGATGCGAGAAATATGTCGTGTCGTTTGTTTTGATACAAACGTTTTGATAGTAGCATGAATCATATATCCAAAACTATGTCCACATCAAAATAGACGCAACAAATTTTACGCAATTGATTATGACGAAACCCACGTACATATATCAATGGGTAATATACCATAACTAATGATACAAGATGTGTTGTGTCCATTCGTCATGGACATAGCGTTACTCAAATTAAAAACATAACACAAATTGCTAGGTAGCTAGTAAAGGACAATGCTACTACCATAACAAAACTCACATGTATAACGTATTTTTACACCACCATTGATCATAATGCACGATCTCTCGATTTATTTAAGTCCCACGATCATCAATAATGTAAAAGTGCGTTGTGGCAATAGCATTTCCCCCCTAAGTAAAAACATGTTGTTATCAAAAGTGTATCCTACTGGGTTGTGATTTCTCCATACGAGTTTCACCATAGGGCTCGTCATTGTCCATCCTTTTATCATGTCTGTATGCAGCACAAGCAACAACATAGAAAATGACGAGGATGATCAATATAACGATGTTGATCACAGAAACCTTCCTCCAACTGTGTTTTATGCTAGCTATAACGCCTGCTTTACATGAATCGCAGTTGTAGCATAATGTCCGTTGATCGTTGCTCCACCTTGAGCAATCTACGTCATTCCCCACCATACCATTTCCCGAGGTCCATATCGTTTCGTTGTTGTAGACGTAGCCACATCCAGTTGGTGGTTTGCAACATCCAGACTGCACACAAGTAAAACTCTTATAGCCATATTCTTTTGTTAAATGAATTACCACATGTGTTACTGTATTAGTATCATTGAAATATTCTTGTATAAAAATCTATGTTACAGCGTTTTTAACTCTAGCGATCCGTATGTTCGGATAGGGTGCAATAGAATGATAGTAATGTAATGGAATTGAGGTATCCCGAAACTAACTAACGACACACGGAATGGTAATGGGTGGTTTGAAACGGTAAGGTGGTGGTAAGATGGGATAGGCTTGGGTGGGCAAGATAGGGTAGGGTAGGATGAGGGTAGGATATCGTGAGGGGTAAGGTGGGATGGGTTAGGTGGGGCAGGACAGGGTAGGGTAGGATGAGGATGGGATAGGGTGGAGTAAAGGTATTGTGTGGTGAAGTAAGGCAGGGTGGAGGTGAGGAAGGCATAGCAAAGGGGTGGGTGGTTAAGTAGGGTGAGGCAGGATGGGGTAGGGTGGAAACACACGGTAAGTGAATTGGTAGCATGGCAGGGTAGGATGATCGAGGTGGGGTAAGGTGATGAAAGGGTGGGGGTAGAAGTGAGGTGTGCTGGGGTAGGGTGGGATGCATGGTAAGGTGAGGTGGGGTAGGATGAGGAGAGATTTTATGGTACAACGGTTGTGTAGGGGATTTTTTTCAGAGTACCACCCATTCTGTGTGCTATTTGTCAATATACCACTTTAAGCCAATTTGCACGATCTTAAGGTACACAAATCCGGGGATTTTTTTTCATGAATGTGCACGATCTTAAGATACACAAATCCCCTATTGGGGTTCCCCTTCCCAATTAGGGTATAGAAGGCTGCCGGAAACAATGGAAACGCGAAAAACAGAGTGGTATTTTGACAAATAGAGTGGTAGTCTGTCAATTACCACTTCTCAAGAGTGGTATTTCGACAAAGCTTCCCGGTTGTAAAAAGGTTATACCAAAGTCGCATAAATTAGAGCCTTTCATTTTTACTCTCTTTCACATAGTACACTTTTATCGTGTGTGTGAGGTTAGAAATGAGTGGTCGTAATGTATGTCACTTGTAGAAACCTTTCTACAACTGGCGGTTGTATTTTAAAATTTCACGTACGATATGCGTGATTGCGTGGGATGGGAGAGGATGAGAGTAGAGTAAGGTAAGGTACGAATAATGTCAGGTGGGAGTGCACGGTAAGTTTCGAACAAAACATATTCATTTTATGTGACATGAAATTTCAAAGATTCCAAACATCTTAACCAATTTTATAATGAACAAGATTAAAACGAATACGATCATGATCAAACTGACTCTTATCTTTGAAATTCATCTATTCATTAGATATATAATGGGACAAGATATATAAGGTAGGTAATAATATTGTGTTTAACATGTATTCATTATAACTCAAGTAACTTCGCTACATAAAATAGAGAGAAAACTCAAATTTATGCCAATCTGATAAATAAAAATACTGAAGGAAACCTTAATAAAATAAAATAAAAAATGAAAGAACAAGCAAAACAAAACAAAACAAAACAAAAAAACAAAAAAAAAAAAGTGATAAAATGTATAAATAAGGACATAGAGGGGCCCTTTTCCTTTGGAATTTTGCAAGAATGACAAGTTCTAATCTTTTCCCACCTAAAAGACAATGGTGAACCACGTTTTTGTTGATTAAAGTATGGCAATACAGTATATTAATTATATCAGCCGACATAATTAAAGAAAGAAAATCACCCGGGAACACCTGAATATGACATCCAAACAAACTAATAAATTAATTACAAAGTTTTAATAATTTCATCATATATATATGCTATCTTTTAAATTAATGCATTAAATTTCAGAAGAGCCGTTGGATGGATGATGTGTGTAAATAAACAAGATATTTTGGTAAAAGGGTGGGTATATTATGAAGTGATTTCACAAAGTATGGAGTAAAAGGTTAAGATGCACATGGGAAGATACCTATATTTCCACAAAAAGGTAAAATAACATACATCATAGCCCCCCCCCCCCCCCCCCCCCCCTACTAAAACTGAAAAACGTTAGAGTGAATGTCATGATCATGATTTTAAATATCCTCAACTCTTCAACAGTAAAGCAAAAGTGAGGGGCACTGATTGGGTGCCTCGAGAAGGGAAATTCTTACTCAAAGAGTCTTTCTTTTCGGTGAACTTGTTAGATGTATGATATATAAGTATAAGAGGATACAATTAGTATTTATTTTCTTATACACGTATAATGTAACCAACGGTTTGATACATAACGAGAGGTGCATGTAAGAATTTCTGCTGAAAGGGCCGGAATAGGAGGGGTGGTGGGGAGGGGTAAAGGCCAAATTTTTATAAATGGAGGCGAGTTAACATGAAAATGAGGGATACGTTGGGGATCGGGGCACCGAACCAGTATCCATACACTATTTACACACAAAAAATGTTGAACCCCGCCTCAAACGGTCCCCCTCCACCTCGTCCCTAAAATTAATACAGGAGGTAAATTGATGGATATGCATCAATGGTCCAGTATACTCAGAAAGTGGCACTTTGCTTCCCCAAATTAAATCGTCTTTTACCAAACAGCATAACAAGTGGAGACTCATTGGTTAATACTTTCCCCTTTAAGTTTACCTCATAAAAAAAACAAATTAAATCTAAAATGGATAAACACAAAGAACAAAAAAAAAACTTGTGACATCATTCAAAATTTCACCACTTAACCACCCCATTAATTAAAAAGAACTTAACACTATCTCCCACACCAACTCATACACTCTTAGAAACAAGACTCAAACAAAACAGAAAATATAAAGAAACAAATAAATAAATAAAGATAATACAACATTTTTTGGTCTTTTTTTTTTCTTCATGATTTTTACATTTTCAACATTAATGTTTTATTTTGAAAAAAAAAATTATAATAAAAAAGAAGAAGAAGGGCAATTGGGGGTTTACCTGAATTGGATTAAGGTTTCTTTGATAAAAGGTTTCAGCACTCTCAGGATAACCATAATAATTCCTCCTTAATTTCCCACAAGCATTTGAATCCCTAATACAAGAAGCAATCTTTACCCAATAGCCACCCCTTGCCACTCTTTCTTCAAGCCAACCAGAATAATCTTCAAGATGATACTCCATATACTTTCTATTCAATACAGCCCTACCTTGCCCTTTATCAGTAACAGCAAAAGCAAAGATAATGAATCCAATAAGTGCAACTATGATTATAAACATAGCCCACAAATATACATACATCAAGAAAGTGTTTCTATAACAAGCACCAGCAAAACCAGCTAAAGAAACCACCATGATTGATATCCCTATGATTATTAATGGCCATTGAAGAAACCTCATGCAATCTGTTGTGTTTGCTCTGCTACTTAGCCATATTCCACCTCCTAAGATTGGGACTGATGCTAAGAAGGTTAAGAAGTTTACAACGCCTATCCAGTGGTTGCTTGATCTCATCTTCAATTCTCTCTCTCTCTCTCTCTTTTTCTTGATTTTTTTTTTTTTTTTTTGGGTTGTTTGATTTGAAGAGTGTGGATTATTCTTGCTCTGTTTCTTGATCTTTTTGGGAGGTGGGATATTTAATTTAGGAGACAAAAGAATTTGGGAGAGGTGGGGAAGGAGTGTATTATGTGATATATATATATATATATATATATATATATATATATATATATATATATATGTGAATGATGGATGAGCGGTGGGGATGGAGTAAAGGGAAGGACTTTGTGATTAATTTATGGACTAAGATGATTGTGGAAAGTGACAGAAGAAGAAGAAGAACCCTTTGGTAAATGATTTACTTTAGGGAGGTTGTGCAAACTTGATGAGGTGTTAATTAGGATAGCTTTTGAGGGCACCACGTTAAAACCTATTTGGGGTATTAAGATAAGGTCTAAAAATGGGTCTAAATGATATCATATTAAATTTACTGTTATCCTTGAGAACATAATAGTAAACATACTTTAAGAGCATCACATTAAGTATATGTCTTTAACGATACCACACTGAGTACAAAGGGTTGTGGTGTTCCAGATAGATTTTGGGTGACGCGCTACCTTAAACATAGACACTTAGTTAGGTGTCCTTAAAAGACTCCTTAATTAATGGTGAATCTCAAAGTTTATGGTGATTTGTATATAGGAGACTGTGTGTGCATATTTTCCGATATTTTATTGATTATTTTAATATTGAATTTGATGGGTATGGAGGGAAGGGGTCTTAGTTTGGTGAGTAGTGAGGATCGTCATGTTCATAATGTTTATTTATTCTACATATAATTTTATATTTTGGTCATAAATGATTAAAGTGTTTGTCTTAATAATTGATATTTTTGTTTCCGAAATGATATTATTATTATATATAGTATAGTAGACATACATGATTCAGATATGTAATTTATACTCCCTCCGTTTTTATATATATGTCGCAGAGAGAAGAATCATACAAATTAAAAAAGTAATTAATATGTCTAAAATATAATATTGGAAATGTATTTTTTTTATTAGAAAGATAAATACTTTGTTGGTAAAAAGCTTTTTAGTATTGGAGATATAAATACTTTATTGGTAAAGGAGGAAAAAATAATAAATGATGCATTGAAAATATAAAATAACAGATAAATAAAAAATAAAAAAAAAAATTCTGAAATATGACAGATAAAAAAAAACGAAACGAATACGATTTAAACTCAGGACTTCTTGATTCTCTCCCTGTAGGACAAATCTCATTGGCAATCAATGTTATCTCAACATCCCCTAAGAGCATTAGCAATGGCTCATTTTTTACCGATGTAATGTCTATTTTTTGTCAGGAGAGACATCGTGACTTTCTTTAACCTTTGCAATGACATAAAAATTCACGATGTAATTCTTTCCCGATGGCACTTGGAAAGTGGATTTGCACATATCTTCTTCCATGATGTAATCTTTCTCTCTCTTTCTTATCAACGATCTCTAGCTCTTTCTCTCATCTTCTAAATCCTTTTATTTTATTTCTTTTTTTCCTCCACAAATCAGGCACGAGATTGATTGTCGACATCTATTGGTTCAGTTTTGAAAACTCATTTCAAGTGCTAAAATGGGAGGATTTTTTTAGCAGCGGTCATCTTCTTCTTGAAGAAACAAGCTGGTTGTATGGAAATGGAAGATTTATAGATTTTCCGACAAACTGATCTACTAATTTCCGGCGGACTGTTCCAACATTTCTTATTTTGGTCTCAGAATAATCTTGTTCAATTTTTCCCACATTCATATTTTGGGTGTGATTTCTTTACTCTCGAATCCAACTTTTTTTTAATTATATATATATATATATATATATATATATATATATATATATATATATATATATATATATATATATATATATATATATGTGTGTGTGTGTGTGTGTGTGTGTGTTTTACGGAACTTGTAGATGCAGGTTGTTTTTTTAAAAGATTTTTTTTAACAGTAAGAATTGCTATTTGGTCCCTTAAATTTTTCCTTTTTGTTATTTGGGTGAGTAGAGCATAAAAGGCCACTGTGGATTCATTTGGGATGTGATTGTGGATGTAATGACACGTAGATGACATCTAGGATTTTTTTATTCTTTTTATGCATAATGTCAATGGGAAGAGGTGAGTCCATTGTGGTTGCTCTTAGATCGACTCGTGGTACCATCAAAGAGTTGTAGAGTAGTTGCAATGGTAATAAAGTGTGTTTTTGATACATTAAATTAATATCAGAAACAGACTTATCATTTTTTTTTTTAAAAGTAAATAAGTGATTGTTTTTCTTGGACATTGAACTTTATTTTCATATAAGAGACTTTATTATGTAATTGTTGTATAAATATATGTTATAGTCTTTTTCATGTTATTATAATCTTTGCAAAAGGAATATTTTGCATACAATAAAAATTAAAATGATCACGTAACATACACCTTGAATGGGAAAAAATTAAACAATAATGTGACGATGTTTTTTCTCATGTCCCCTTCCCACCAGAAATGCTTCCAAAATAGCCTTTCACTATCCACCCGATTCATTGAAGATTTGTATGCCTAATTTTATTTATTTTCTTTTGTTTTTTAATATCAATATCTTTATCATGTCCCCCCATTTTGAAAATAATAATAATAATAATAATAATTTATAAAACGATTGCATGTGATGATCATTTTTTTTTTTGTGGGAACAAACATATTATTAATATATATGATGATATAATACCTCATATTACATTATATTTAATGAATATAATTTGTGTGAAAAAATTACAGACGTAACGAATTTGGTTAGTTTCACGTTAAAGAAGGCAATGCAAATTTTTTGAATCTTTTGTTTGAAAGAGAAGTTTTAAAGATATTGTAAATGATAGAGAATTGACTTAAAGCAAATGGATAACTGATAAAAGGATAAGAGTAAGCTATAGGTTCCGATAAATAAAGTTTAATAGTGTGTTTATAAAATGTTTTTGGTACCAAATCAAGTCCTCTCTAATGAGGTAGAATTTGGTGGAGATGGGTTTTCCCATGTCCTTTGTTTTCTTCTTTCGTTGCTGTGGTGGTGATCCGGATTTAGTCTGGCTGTTTTTCGGCGTTGGTCCGGTGTAACTTGCTCGTCGTTTTTTTATTTTAATGAAATCCTTTCGTTTCTGGTATAAAAAAAAATTAAAAATTAAAAATTTAAAAAAAATAAATAACCAGTATCAAGTGTGTGTGTGTATATATGTATATAATATTAAATATCAAAAAAAAAATCAAAATATCAAAAAAAATATTAAATATCAAAATAAAATAAACTTACAAATACAACCTAAATCTTTTGAAATTCAATCCAAATAAAATAAGCATGAGTGATTTGGCATGTTGAAAGATATTTATTTTTGCCTCAAATCAATTACATCAATCTTATACTACCTTTGATATTTTTTTTCCCTCTGAAAAACTTACGAAAGATTTATTAAAATCATATTAACGTCGGTGGACAGTACAAACACAAAGCCGGATAACTGCGGACGAAGCCGGGTCACCACCCGAACTAACACAAAGACCAATACAGACCAAACAAACCGAAAAGATAAAAAAACTACCGAACAACAATGAACATGACTGTCAAAGTAAGAAACTCCAAGAAGTACTGATGTAGCACAATATTAGCCTATGGGCTTGTTAAGAGTGTATTTACCTAAATGAGCTTTCTAAGCCTATAAATAGCCTAAGTTTTTTAGTTGGTAAGGATGTTATGTAATTTTAATATTGAATCGTTTTCTTTTTGAGAATGATATTTTCTTTGAGCTTGGATTAGCTCGTCATTTTACCCTTTCATTGTAGATTTTCTACATCATTTGGTATCAGAGACAGGTTTTTCCCTTGGACGTTTCTGATTGCTATAATGAGTTTGGAAGATTGCCGGATCTACAACGATGTTCAGGATTCGAAGATCCGTTGGGATATTCCGTCGCATCTTAATCAAAATCTTGGTTCTTTTAGCTGTAAATTGAATCAAGAAACGATTGGGATGAATTATAGGCTGCAACATGATTCTTACCGATTTGGACGAGATATTCCTCACACCATGAAGGAGAGAGTCAGTCTAGGTCTGCGTCGACAGCATTGCAGTCTAAAAGAGGAAGGCAAACGTGGTCCAAAAGGAAAAGTCATCTAAATGTGTTTAAACCATACTTATTCAGTTACTGAAGAAATGAAGATGGAAACTAGGGTTTCTTAGGAAGAGGAAAGCCCCGTCCTCAATTTGTTTTCTATTCTGGAAGATATTTTTTACAATCTATTTTTCTTAATTGCAAAAGAAAAGAAGCTGGGTATTTATATTTTTCATACCCAGTCAAAGTCAACAATAATAAAAAAAAAATAAAATCATCAACACCCCCTCTCAAGCTGGAGCAGCAAGCTAATGGACAATATTAATTAAAACTACTCAATAAAGAAGTAAAAACAGGGCATCCAATGCCTTGGTGAATATGTCAGCCAACTGGTGAATCGTTGAGATGGGAATGAGCTTGATGAGGCCAGCTTGAACCTTTTCACGAACAAGGTGACAGTCAATCTCCAAATGCTTTGTACGCTCATGATATACCGGGTTACGGGCAATATGCATTGCACTTTGGTTGTCACAATAGAGAATGGTGGGGCAACCTTCAAAAACTTGCAAGTCGTGGAGAAGATACTATATCCAAAGAACTTCACAAGTGGCATTGGACAATGCACGGTATTCAGCCTCTGCGGAGCTTCTAGCCACAGTGGTTTGCTTCTTTGCCTTCAATGAAACCACTGCTAACCCAAGAAACATTGCAAAACCAGAAACAGATCTCCTTGTAATCTTGCAACCCGCCCAGTCCGAGTCAACATACCCGGTCGGCTTTATTTGTTGTATCTTTGGATAAAACAACCCTTGTTGAGGTGCTTTCTTGATGTATCTAAGCAAACGATGGGCAGCTTTCATGTGTGCAACAATCGGATTATCCAAAAACTGTGAAAGTTGTTGTACTGTAAAAGACAAATCAGGTCTAGTGATTGTGAGATAGAGTAGCTTCCCAATGAGGCTCCGGTACTCTGTATTATCAGCTAAAGGCTCAGAATCTCCAGATGTAGAGTGGTCTTTGTTGCCATAGGAGTGTCAGCAGGTTTTGCTGCCAGAAATCCAAAAGTTTCTAGCAACTTGATGGCATATTGTCTTTGAGAAATGCTAATCCCTTGTTCTGTTCTGTGTACCTCTATCCCAAGGAAATACTGAAGATCCCCAAGGTCTTTAATTTGAAAGGAACTGTGCAAGAATGCTTTTACACCATTTATGTCATCCAAATTAGAACCTGCAAGGATTATGTCATCTACATGTACCACTAAAGCCATGAAGCTCTCTCCTTGTCCCCGGTGAACAATCCGTAATCATGGGGTGATTGATTGAAACCTTGACTTTGCGGTGGTCGAAGTCAATTTGTGGTTCCATTGTCGACTAGCTTGTTTGAGACCATAGATGGACTTTCTCAGTCTGCAAACCTGTGAAAATTGTTGCCCTTGATATCCTGGGGGCAACTTCATAAACACCTCCTCCTCCAAATCTCCATGGAGGAAAGCATTATTGATGTCTAGCTGTTTTAGGTGCCAATGTAACGCCCCGTTCCCGGACACCGAGTCCTTATCCAGAAATCGAAACGTTCGGCACGCATAATATTAAATAAATAATATTACACGTAAGCCTCTACTACGTCGTATCAAATAAAAGCAAACGGAAGCTAAAAAGACTCGGGTAATTTTTTTTCAAACATCTCAGAATAGAAATTCAAGAACTAGAGAAGGAAATGTAAAGTTATTACATCCGAAACAAAATCAACGAATCCCAAAACAGTACGAATTCCAAAGTACTAAAAGTAAACTACAAAATCCAATAATAATCCAAATCTAGGAAATAAATAAAGAAATGAATAATAATTAATCAAAGTCTTCAACTCCGGCGTCCTCAAACGTCGTCATCAAAGTTCTCCTCGAACTCATCATTTACCCGTTCGTCTTCTCTCCCCCAAACACATAAATAAACATGCATTTGAGGTAAGTACAATGTACAAAGTAAGAAGTAGAAGCTACAATATGATTAAGGTTTATTATTAAGAGATTTGCCTTACTGAGACCGACTCGATCTAGGGTTCACTACATGCCCATCGACACGTCGTGACTATACGTTTCTAACTTAGCTTATCTTTGTTACATCATTACTCAAGGACACAATGCATGGTGAAAATTCCACCACGAGATATACTTGCCAACTACGGTGATTAGCACCGGTAGTCCCGGGATCTCCCCAGTATGCATATACGTTCGATGGATTTCCTCCACTACCCTTCAACCTTTTGAGCCAGTAGTGTTGTCCACCTTTTATGAACGTATCACATCGCCGATTTGAATCGGTGCCTAACCAAGAATAGATGACGTTTTAGCTTTTACTACACTTATGTAATTATTAATGTGAATTAACTAGTCACCTAAGTGTTTTCGAATAATACTCCCTTATCACTCTACTCCCTCACTTAGACAACTAGACATCACATCCTATCAATTACACGAGACATTGATGAACCCTAGTTCATCAAAGCACAAGCCCTTTCATGCCCTTCCGACGGATCCGAACTTCAACTCCCTTTAAGAGTACATTCGGTGTTTTAACCGAACGAATCGAAACTCAATCGGGGCTTGTTCATATTCAATTAATGTTATTTAATCATGAATTAAGGTTTAAAATTCAAAACATAGCTTAAAACAACATTACATAAACCGGGGCAATGCGTGCGCATTACTCGGAATGCGTGCGCATCCCCGCCGCACTTATTCTAAGCAATCCCGCATCGGAATGCGGGCGTATTGCTAGCCAATGCGTACACATCCTACGCGAAAAAGCCCTAAAACCTATTTTCCAACCCTTAACGGTCTCTACTCGAATCTAAACATCTTGCACATGAATTATAGCGTAAAAACAAGTAGAAAACATGTCTTTTAAGATCCAAAACAAAACTTAATCCTTAAACATCATCTAAGCTTAAAACTTGATACAATCTCGCATCCAAAACATGATCTATTCTACTATAAACCACAATTAGATTGTAGGAAGAGCTTCTTACCTTTAGCAAGCTTATTCCAACAAAGCAAAACTCGAGAAACAAAGTAGCCTAAAACCGATCTTTCTCTTATCAAAGCTTCAACTTTCGCAATCAAAACGTTGCCTTCTTCACAACGATTCCGGCGCTCTACTCGATCCGAAAACCGTCAAGAATTGCTTTAATGACCGATTGAAAAACTCTCGGCCCTAATTTTTGGCTCACACACGCAGAGAGTATATGGAGGTGGAGAAAAATCGATTTCTAATAGGTTATAAGAATTGTGGGGATTTATTCTCCTTAAATAGAAAATCCCAAAAAAAAGATAGAGATCTTATTATCTTCCTTTATAATAAGATAAATCCCAAAAAAAGGATAAAGATCTTATTATCTTCCTTTATAATAAGATAAATCCCAAAAAAAGGATAAAGATCTTATTATCTTCCTTTATAATAAGATAAATCCCAAAAAAAGGATAAAGATCTTATTATCTTCCTTAACTATATACATATATATATTTCGAAATATACATATATAATTTAACAAATACTTAAACTCCGAATAAAAGGAACCGAACCCAATATTTCGTTTTCGCAAAATGACACGTCCGCCCTTTCCCGAAAATCGGAATATTACATTCTTCCCCCTTAAAGGAGTTTCGTCCTCGAAACTTAAAACATACCCGGTAAGTCCATAAAATCGGGAACTCGCCGATCATATCGTCCTCAACTTCCCAAGTAGCTTCATCCGGTGAATGATTGCTCCATTGCACCGTAACTAAAGGAATCAACCGTCTCTTAATCATCTTTTCCTTCCGGTCCAAAATTCGGTCGGTGTCTCATCGTACGAAAGATTATCCTGGAGACCCTCCGGATCAACGTAGTCTCAATATCCGTCTTGGTCAAACACTTCTTTAACATTGAGACATGAAACACGTTGTGGACTCTCGACATGGATTCTCGGTAACTTGAGTCCGTAAGCCAAAGGTCCAATTCTTTCTAGAATCTCAAAAGGTCCAACGTACCTGGGGCTTAGCTTTCCTTTTTGTCCAAAACGTTTCACTCCCTTCATTGGTGAAGCTCGTAGGTAAACTCTTTCACCAACTTCAAACTCAAGAGGTCTCCTTCTAACATCCGCCCAACTCTTCGTCTATCTTGAGCCGCCTTCGCATTCTTCTTGACCAAATTTCGAACCCTTTCTTTAGCTTGCTCAACCAATTCGGCCCGGTGATTTGTCTTTCCCCGACTTCATCCCAAAACGGCCGGTGTTCTACATCTTCTTCCATATAATGCTTCAAACGGTGGCATGCCAATACTTGCATGATAACCGTTGTTGTAAGCAAACTCCGCTACCGGTAGGTAATCATCCCATGATCCACCTACTTCCAACACACAAGCTCTCAACATATCTTCAAGTGTTTGGATGGTTCTCTCGATTGTCCATCCGTCCGAGGATGAAAGGCCGTACTCAAATCCAACTTGGTTCCAAAAGTTTCGCTTGTAAACTTTTCCAAAACCGATCGACGAACCTCGAATCACGATCCGAAACTATCGAGATAGGTACTCCGTGTAACTTCACTATATTATCCAAGTATAGTGTCGTCATTTTCTTCAAGGGCATATCGACCTTATATGGTAAGAAATGAGCGGATTTGGTCAATCTATCCACAATCACCCAAATCGCATCATTACCGCCTCTCGTCTTAGGTAAACCGGTGATAAAGTCCATAGTGATCTTATCCCACTTCCATTCGGGATATCCAATGGCTTAAGCATTCCTCCCGGTCTTCTATGTTCCGCTTTAACCTTCGGCAAGTATCACACTCGCAACGAACTTGGCTATCTCCAAGTTTCATCGAGGGCCACCAAAACCTTTCCTTCAAGTCTCCGTACATTTTGGTAGCTCCCTGGATGAACCGCGAAAGCAATCCTATGTCCCTCTTCCATGACTCTCTGTCTTAAATCAACAACCTTAGGCACACACAAACGATCCCGGTACCAAAGATTGCCATTCTTATCTAACACATATCCAACCGTAGGCTTTTCCCTTGCAACTCGCTTCAAGTCAACCAACACCGGGTCTTCATCTTGCTTTTCCCGAATGTCATCCATCAACTCGGACCTTGCTAACAATGGTGCCATAAACCGTCGGTCTTCAATCCGATCAAAGCTTCGGATTCTCAACCCATCTAACCTTTCGCAACGTCTTCAACACTCGATACCGCAAACACCGGTTTTCTCGCTCAAGGCATCGCCCACTACATTTGCTTTACCCGGATGATACCGAATCTCCAAGTCATAATCCTTTACGAACTCCAGCCATCTCCTTTGTCTCATATTCAGATTTTCCCGGGTAAAGAAATACTTCAAACTCTTGTGATCGGTGAAGATCCGGCCTTAACTCCATACGGGTAGTGCCTCCAAGTCTTTAGGGCAAACACTACCGCCGCCAACTCTAAGTCATGTGTTGGGTAATTCTTCTCATGCACCTTCAACTCGTCGGGATGCATAAGCAATTACCTTCCCTCCCCGCATCAACACACAACCTAAACCTTGTCCCGAAGCATCCGTGTAGACATCATAATTATCAAAGATCTCCGGAACTCGCCAAAACGGGGCCGTAGTCAACCTCTTTTTCAACGTCCGAAAAGCATCTTCACACTCACCGGTCCACTCGAACTTCACATCCTTTTGAGTGAGCCGGGTAAGTGGTGTAGCTATCTTTGAGAAGTCTTGTACAAACTTCCTATAATAGCGCACCAAACCGAGAAAACTTCTAACCTCCGAAACGGTAGTCGGTCCGGACCACTTCTCAACCGCTTCAATCTTCGCGGGATCAACCTTAATGCCATCTCCGAAATGACATGACCCAAGAAACTCACTTGATTCAACCAAAAGTCGCACTTCGAGAACTTGGCATACAACTCGGTTCTCCTTTAATGTATCCAAGACTATCCTTAAGTGTTCTTCATGTTCCTTCTCATCCTTAGAGTATACAAGGATGTCATCTATGAACACTATCACAAACTTATCCAAGTATGGCATGAAAACACGCCGCATTAAATCCATAAATGCAGATGGGGCATTAGTGAGTCCAAAAGGCATAACTAAGAACTCATAATGTCCATACCTCGTACCGAAAGTCGTCTTTGGTATATCCGCTACCTTGATCTTCAATCGGTGGTATCCCGATCTAAGATCAATCTTAGAAAACACTCTCTTGCCTTGCAACCGGTTAAACAAATCATCAATCCTCGGCAAAGGGTATTTATTCTTGATGGTCGATTATTCAACGCTCGATAGTCTATGCACATCCTCACGCTACCATTTTTCTTCTTAACAAACAACACCGGGGCTCCCCAAGGCGAAGTACTAGGCTGAATTATATTCCTCTCAAGCATATCCTTGAGTTGTGCTTTCAACTCCTTCAATTCAGCCGGTGCCATTCTATAGGGTGCCTTAGCAACTGGTGCCGCTCCTGGCATCAACTTGATCTCGAATTCTATCTCTCTATCCGGCATGTTTCCCGGTAACTCTTCCGGAAACACTTCGGGGTATTCCTTGACTACGGGGGTCTCCTCTAACTTAGGTTTTACCTGCTCCACATCAATCGCGTACAACAAGTAGCCTTCACAACCTTTCGACAAGCCCTTATAGCCTTAACCGCCGAAATTATAGGGTGACGCTTCTTACTAGGCTTGTAAATGTTACCTTGATAAGTCTTATCCGATTTTCCCGGTATCTTAAAGGTCACTCTCTTTTCTCTACAATCCAAGTGGACGAAATTCTCGGATAGCCAATCTATTCCAAGAATCACATCAAAATCGAAAAGTCCAAAACCGTAAAGTCACTCTTGCAACAATACTTTCCAACTCGAACCTCTACCGGGGTATCAACTTGGTTACCTTAGTCACCTTCCCTAAAGGTGTTGTTATCTCCAAAGTATTTCTTAAAGGTTCCATTGGCAAGTTAAGCTTCTTAGCTATCTTAGTTGACACAAAAGTATTAGACGCTCCCGTATCAAACAACGCCGTAATCGCTAAGTTGTCTAATATTATTGTACCTAGGATGTAAATTCATTTATTTAAATACAAATACAACATGATTTAAATCGTGCTATAAAAGTACTCAAATAAATTAAATTAAACAAAAAGGTACCGAAATAACATTATCGTCCGGTTCGCTATCTCGCATCCACCGCAAAGACTCGAACCGGGCGACTTGGGCCGCCTTTCCCACTTCCTTGCTTCGGAATATTCGAACTCCCTTTCGTGGGACACATCTTGGCAAAATGTCCTAAATCTCCACAAGTAGTAGCAGCCTCCCGTATTAGCCTTACACTCACCCGAGTGATTCCCGTTGCACTTAGAGCAAAAAGGTGCTCCGGTGGGTGGCTTACTCGCTGTAGGGGCCGTTGTCTTCTTGAAATTTTGTTGGGGTGCTCCCCGGCTATTGCCCCGGCTTGTTCCAAAATTCCTCTTGCTCCCGATAACAACGGTGGCCTTCTTCCCGAATGTCTCAACCTCTAAGGCCTTATTCAACAACTCGGCCCATGTTCTTGGTCGTGAAACCCAACATGCCGATCGTATCGATACGATAACCCTTCCTTGTATAGGGCCATCTTCCTCTCTTCTACCTTCATCAACTCGGGGTAGAATCTTCCCAATTCGTTAAACTTGTTGGTGTATTGTGATACCGTCATGTAATTACCTTGCTTATGCTTTAGAAATTGACTTGCCATGTCCGTCCGCACCGTTGCTTTGGAAAATACTCATTATAGAACATTGCCTTAAAGCTTTCCCAATCCGTCACTTTACCATTATCGCTCTCCGTATAGCATCTATCCATGCTTCACCGCACCCAAAAGGAAACTAACCGCCAACCGTGCCATCTCGGTCTCGGGGACATGTATGTTCCTACATGCCTTCTCAAAACTCCTTATCCACTCTTCGGCCTTCGAATGCTCGACATTCCCAAAGAAGTCTTGAACTTTGTTCCTCCTTAATCTCGTATACCGTCAATCGGTGGTGCTTGCTCGGGTGCCGGTCTAGCGGTGGGGCTTGTGGATAAACCTGGAGGGTATTCAAAAGGTATCTCTTGTCGTTGAAACCGGGGTTGATGTAAACCGTAGGGTGGGTAACCAAGACCTTGTTGATGGTCAAAATAGGGTGGAGGTGGTACAAGAGGTCGGGGAGTATGACCCACCTGGAGGAGGGTAAAAGGTCCGATGCCGCCGATGAGAAAACACCGGTGGGGAAGGGTAGCTCACCGCCTTTGGGGATAGATACTAGTTGCCGGGGGTACGTAGGCGGTGGAATGTCTCCCACTACGGTGACTCGTATAGGTGCTTCTCCCCGGTTCTCCATAGATGTAGTTGTACCTTGGTGGAGGGTGACTTATCGGTGGCGGTACTAAACCCACTGGAACGTCACTTACCAAGGAAAAGCGAACCGAACTTCCCACATGCCATTGTGGGTGTTGCTCCCGATGAGGTCGCGGTGACAAACTCCGCCGAGATCGTGGTGTAGGGGTTGCGTATGAGGGGGTGGAGTGGGGCTCGGGTGAGGTGAAGGATTCGCCTCACGAAACCGCCTCTAACAACCGGCGTAGGACTCTCTC
This sequence comes from Gentiana straminea, assembly GCA_036785695.1. Classification (NCBI taxonomy): domain Eukaryota; kingdom Viridiplantae; phylum Streptophyta; class Magnoliopsida; order Gentianales; family Gentianaceae; genus Gentiana; species Gentiana straminea. Next base: position 144,305 of record JAVUPR010000510.1, read on the forward strand.
GACGTACTCCCGAAGCTTCGCACCCGCTCCGGTTCTCGTGAACACCATCCTGATGATCAACGAAAACCAAATCGTTACTAAGAGGTCTAAAGAGAACTTATCTTAATAGAAATAAAGCCTAAAAGACGCTTCTCTCTGATACCAACTGTAACGCCCCGTTCCAGGACACCGAGTCCTTATCCGGAAATCGAAACGTTCGGCACGCATAATATTAAATAAATAATATTACACGTAAGCCTCTACTACGTCGTATCAAATAAAAGCAAACGGAAGCTAAAAAGACTCGGGTAATTTTTTTTCAAACATCTCGAATAGAAATTCAAGAACTAGAGAAGGAAATGTAAAGTTATTACATCCGAAACAAAACCAACGAATCCCAAAACAAGACGAATTCCAAAGTACTAAAAGTAAACTACAAAATCCAATAATAATCCAAATCTAGGAAATAAATAAAGAAATGAATAATAATTAATCAAAGTCTTCAACTCCGGCGTCCTCAAACGTCGTCATCAAAGTTCTCCTCGAACTCATCATTTACCGTTCGTCTTCTCTCCCCCAAACACATAAATAAACATGCATTTGAGGTAAGTACAATGTACAAAGTAAGAAGTAGAAGCTACAATATGATTAAGGTTTATTATTAAGAGATTTGCCTTACTGAGACCGACTCGATCTAGGGTTCACTACATGCCCATCGACACGTCGTGACTATACGTTTCTAACTTAGCTTATCTTTGTTACATCATTACTCAAGGACACAATGCATGGTGAAAATTCCACCACGAGATATACTTGCCAACTACGGTGATTAGCACCGGTAGTCCCGGGATCTCCCCAGTATGCATATACGTTCGATGGATTTCCTCCACTACCCTTCACCTTTTGAGCCGTAGTGTTGTCCACCTTTTATGAACGTATCACATCGCCGATTTGAATCGCGTGCCTAACCAAGAATAGATGACGTTTTAGCTTTTACTACACTTATGTAATTATTAATGTGAATTAACTAGTCACCTAAGTGTTTTCGAATAATACTCCCTTATCACTCTACTCCCTCACTTAGACAACTAGACATCACATCCTATCAATTACACGGACATTGATGAACCCTAGTTCATCAAAGCACAAGCCCTTTCATGCCCTTCCGACGGATCCGAACTTCAACTCCCTTTAAGAGTACATTCGGTGTTTTAACCGAACGAATCGAAACTCAATCGGGGCTTGTTCATATTCAATTAATGTTATTTAATCATGAATTAAGGTTTAAAATTCAAAACATAGCTTAAAACAACATTACATAGAAGCGGGGCAATGCGTGCGCATTACTCCGGAATGCGTGCGCATCCCCGCCGCACTTATTCTAAGCAATCCCGCATCGGAATGCGGGCGTATTGCTAGCCAATGCGTACACATCCTACGCGAGAAAAAGCCCTAAAACCTATTTTCCAACCCTTAACGGTCTCTACTCGAATCTAAACATCTTGCACATGAATTATAGCAGTAAAAACAAGAGTAGAAAACATGTCTTTTAAGATCCAAAACAAAACTTAATCCTTAAACATCATCTAAGCTTAAAACTTGATACAATCCGCATCCAAAACATTATCTATTCTACTATAAACCACAATTAGATTGTAGGAAGAGCTTCTTACCTTTAGCAAGCTTATTCCAACGGCAAAACTCGAGAAAAAAGCTAGACTAAAACCGATCTTTCTCTTATCAAAGCTTCAACTTTCGCAATCAAAACGTTGCCTTCTTCACAACGATTCCGGCGCTCTACTACTCGATCCGAAAACCGTCAAGAATTGCTTTAACAAACCGATTGAAAAACTCTCGGCCCTAATTTTTGGCTCACACACGCAGAGAGTATATGGAGGTGGAGAAAAATCGATTTCTAATAGGTTATAAGAATTGTGGGGATTTATTCTCCTTAAATAGAAAATCCCAAAAAAAAGATAGAGATCTTATTATCTTCCTTTATAATAAGATAAATCCCAAAAAAAAGGATAAAGATCTTATTATCTTCCTTTATAATAAGATAAATCCCAAAAAAAGGATAAAGATCTTATTATCTTCCTTTATAATAAGATAAATCCCAAAAAAGGATAAAGATCTTATTATCTTCCTTAACTATATACATATATATATTTCGAAATATACATATATAATTTAACAAATACTTAAACTCCGAATAAAAGGAACCGAACCCAATATTTCGTTTTCGCAAAATGACACGTCTGCCCTTTCCCGAAAATCGGAATATTACAGCCAACCTTTCATGGCTGCAATGACTAGAAGTAACCTAACTGTGGTGATTTTTGCTACAGGAGAAAAAGTTTATTCATAATCTTTGTATTTGATTAGTAACCTGATTACTTATTCAGTTACTGAAGAAATGAAGATGGAAAATAGGGTTTCTTAGGAAGAGGAAAGCCCCGTCCTCAATTTGTTTTCTATTCTGGAAGATATTTTTTACAATCTATTTTTCTTAATTGCAAAAAGAAAAGAAGCTGGGTATTTATATTTTTCATACCCACTCAATGTCAACAATAATAAAAAAAAAAATCAATCATCAACAGTTACTAAGCAAACAACACAACTCTTTTTGTCTCTATTGGTGTTCGGGACTTATAGTGAAGTGGATGTATTCCTGCTTGAAAATCATGTCTGCATTTGTAGCCTTTGGTGACTTGAGTGTAGATTTTCATGAACTTGAGGTGGTTGTGGATGCTTTCGAAAACGTTGTGATGGAGTATTACCTAATGTATCAGAAAAGAAAGAGACCGGGAAGATAGTGTGCTTAATAATATTGTCCTTTACCTCATTCAAATTCGTAGCATTTAGAGAATTGAGCTATTATATTTTTGGTGAAGACATCAAGGACATAATAACTACCAATTAAGAAAGGGAATTGTTGAGCGAGCAGCATGGTTCAAATTCGCCTATGTATTAGCCCTATTCATTTCTTTGCCATTCACGATGACTTATGTGGATGAAATGACAATTAATTGCTATTGATTATATTCTTCACATGAAAACTGCTCAAGAGGGGTTAATTTCTAATCACCATCTGCCTTTCATCAAAGTTTACTGGGCTACTGTGATATCTTGCCAATGGAAAGGTTTCGATCAGTCCAAATGAAATTCTCAGCTTAAGTGATGAAATAAAGAAGAAGAAGATAGGAAGACTGTCATCAGAATGGAAGTTACTATTCAACAAGGGACTGCAGTGCATTTTTCAAATAAATACCGGCCTCAGGTTGGAATGTTGTTTACCACACCAATAGAGAAAAGGGAAGTTCGTCATGGTTAAGTTAATTGTTGTTACAATATCTTCATGTTTGAAGATCTTTTGCAAGAAAGGCCAATTTAAGAAGATTTTAAAGTTGTTTCACAAGATGGTGAATGGACTTGATCCACCATTAATGTTGATGATAAGCTTGTGAGACATTGATGTGGAATCCTACGACTTCGCTCGTGGACGAGCTTTTGCAGTAGAGGGATGGAGATGATGTAGCACATTATTAGCCTTTTATTTATGTTTTAAATTAGTAGATAACCTTATGGGCTTGTTAAGAGTGTATTTACCTAAATGGGCTTTCTAAGCCTATAAATAGCCTAAGTTTTCTAGTTGGTAGGGTTGTTATGTAATCTTGATATTGAATCATTTTCTCTTTGAGAATTATATTTTCTTTGAGCTTGGGTTAACTCGTCGTTTTACCCCTTCATTGTAGATCTTTTACATCAAGTACCTTTGACAAAGAGGAGAGCCTCGTAAAGGGAAAACATAGAGCATTATTATCAGTTACTCTATCCCTATCCCCAAAAATAATAATAATAATAAATACACATCCCTACTTTACAGCAACTAAATTCAGAATACTATAAATCAACTTCTCTATCCCTACAACATTAAAATATTAATTCTTTAACTATAAACAATTTTTTCAAAAGTAAACAAAAAAGGATTGAAACAATATCGTGACTCGGATACCCACTTCAACAATACCATGAAGACTCAACCCAATAGACTTCAGAAAATAATCTCTTGTGAAAGCAAACATCAAAACCTCATCTAGAGTGCTTCAATCATAGGATATCCATAGACCTGAATGACAATTCCAACCAGGAAAATAACAAATTTAACCGAGTAAACATGAACTCGGGCCCTCTCCTCTCTGTTTTTTTTTTCAACCAAACAACAAATCTAAACTATCAAAGCAATTAATCAAAAAAAAAAAAAAACAAAAACAAAAAAACAAACAAACAAACAAAAAACTTCACACCAAACACAATTTTCGTCTATAGAGTAGCAACACTAGAAAAATGTATCTCAAACAAGTGATTTCAAAGCGACAAAATATTTGGATTAATCAAGGAACCAAGAAAATGAAAACCTAGAAAGCACAAATAGAAAATTTACCACTTTTGATCAATAATAATCGAGTAGGATTCTGATATTTGAAGAAACAAAATGAATTGATCAGCAATTTATTTAATTTTTTGGCAGAGAAGAGTGGTTTGCTACCGGGGAAAAAAATAAATTGAGGAAGAGGCGTATGGTGGGAATGGAGGGAAATGATAGCTACACTACAACCTTAGATACGGGGTGTGACTGTGCATCATACTTAATGTAGGGTGAAGATAGGGAGACTAATGTAGCAGCATTTTATCCATTTTCCTATTTTTCAACTCTATTGAAGGTATAATTTGAAAGATAAAGTAATGTAACAGCCGGACAACACCAACAAAATATAGACTATTTGATTGAACCGGAAACAGGGCCATGTACTACCTTTGATTATATTGATAATTATTACATAATCAATACAATTGATTTGATGTTATGAAATGATCAAGAATGATGGATGCAACATAATTAATGGAAAAATCGAAATGTCATAGGTTCCACCTATTCTTGGTATGTAGCAAAAGATTTACATGATTATGAAAATTACTATTAGTCATATACTTCCTTGCATTCACGTTTTATATCAAAATATGTACATGTTCATAAAAAATTAGGATTTTCTATTCAGACTCCTTAATTACTCTCGACAACATGATTATACCTAAAATTTATGAGTAAAGATATTGTCAAAACGGAAATATAATGTGTCAATAGAACTCCATGTATCATTAATGTATAGTCGTATCTTTTGTTAATATCGCACGTCTTAACTGGTGTTAGAGTATAAATGACATAAAATCTGTAATCTACATATATAGCTATAGAGATTTGTCAAAAGAAAAGAGTGCATTAAAATCTACACGGATTTATCCACCTTCAAAATATGTGGGCGTTATTGTATCTACAGCACAAAACTACAATCTGAACCGTTTTTTTTTCATTATTTATTTTTCTATGTTCTCGCCACTATACTTTATCTTTTGCCTCTCCTTTTGAGTTTGTTATATTTTTTTGTTTCATGTTTTATGTTAAATTGTTTCCTTTGATTTGTATATGTCAACTCTTCTTTGATTTTTGTTCCAAGTAGTAATAGTGATAAATTTCTGTTTTTAATATGTTCAGAAAAAAGCTCACATATACGGATGTGAAATTGAGTAATTTTTTAATATATTAATGTTGCATAACTTGTTAATATTGTAAAGATGGTAAATATGTTAACATAACTTCATATTGTTTGTGATTTTATTTTATTTTATTATGCCTTTATTTATGTTAATATTATATATATAGATATAATGGTAGAGATTACGGTATAAATGATTTCTTTTATAGAGATTCTGTAAAATGAAAAAAATTGATGCTCGTAGGCCTGTTGACCATCCATTAAATTGGGCCCAATTAGTGACGTGAAAGAGATTTCAATTTTAAAAGGGCCTTTTCATGAGCACTTAGTCCATAGATCGGCCCAAGCCAACCGTACATAATTACTGATTTTATGAGTTATACCGAGTGAAGGGATGATCAATATGTTTTTACATGATTACCGAAGAAAAGTTATTATTAAACATTGATTTTATAAGTTATACCAAGTGGAGGGGTGTGATGTTTTTTACACATCATCTCTCTCACACGGTAGGAGAGTCTATTAATGAATTTAACACATTTCAATATTTCAATTGGCATCACCCATCAATCACTAATGCATAATAACTCTTCATTAGGATGTAATTCGTCCTAAAACAAGAGTAGCTTCAATGATTTTCAAACGTATAGATGAAGGTAATAAATAGTTAAATACTACTATTAAGGTCTAAAATGTTCTTTGACTTAGTATTAATGCAAGTATTTTAATATTTAAAACTTGTTAGGTAGATAATAAATTAGGAGAATAAAAACTTAATAAATGTTCTTGGTTTTTTAAAATGACTCTTAGTTTAGACCAGAAAAAATTAAATGACTTCTATTTTGAAACCGAGGTGTATTAAGCAATACTACAAATGACTCGTACATATATAGTCTCTATGTTCCAAAATATAAATCACTCTACTTTACTTTTGTCCGAGGATATAAATCATTGTACATTACCAATGAAACATTTAGCTTGTTTTTGTTTTCATTAGAGTTTTGTTTAAAGTTTTTTATATCACTTCACCAATCATTTCTAACAATTCTTTTATCAATCATTTTTCAACTACAAATAAAAAAATATTAAATCATCTCTCAGCATTTCACTTTATCTACTTTATTACATTTTTTACCATTATTTAATTCATTATATTACTTTATTTCAATTTCTCTCACCAATCATTTCTTTATATACACAAATTTCAAAAAAATATTTTAATTTTCTTATTATTATTTCAATCATTTTTATTATATTTTATTATCCACTAGTATCTAAAACAACCACAGAAAAAACTTCAACTCAAAACAAACGGAGTTTTAGTTCTTTTTTCTCAAACTTAACCTAAGTTTATTAACAATCCAACAATTTTTCAATACTTTATAATCATTTCATTGATAATAGTCATAATATCTTAGGCATTTATCTTTAAAATTTATTACATTCAACAATTTTCTTAATGTGTGTATCTCATGTGTGTATATAAATATACACATATATGTCGTCCACTTGAAACGAGTGTCTGAAACCTTTTTTTTTTCTTTCGAAAAGTATCTCAGACAATTGTCTGAGACTAATCCTTCAAGGTACTGTCGGATAATAAGCCTCTCCCAATAAAGTTTGCGGCATCCATAAAGACTCGAACTATTAATTAATATTATACCGGAATCAGGACAATACACATAGCCAAATACATATAATAAAATAAAATTTGTTACTTTATAGTATTGCTTTATTATTCATCAGATATTACATTGTGTTGCTCAAAACTCATCCGGCAATACATGACATAAAATTCTCCATTTCAAAGTATATCTCGAGTAAAGTAAACCTTGAAGACTGAGCTAAAAGAACACAATTCTCTGCTCTCTGCTCGCTATTTCAGAATGCACAAAACACTTTTGATTTGAATTATATTATCATCATCTTCTTGTCTTCCTTTTATTTATTCCTCTGTTTTTCCATATCACATTTTCATCTCTCTGTTCTCAGCCCTCTACAAAGATTGTCACTGGTAAGAACAAATCAGCTTCAAAGAATAAATCTTTTTGTTTATAAAATAGTGTTTTTTATTATTATAAGTAAACTGGTTTTGCACAAGAGTAGTCATGATGATATCCTTTTTACGGTTCTTTTTGGAAGATAGCTTGTAAAAATATGTTCTTTTTACTTTTCTGTGCAACAGAAAAGGGGAAAAACCACTCTTGGGTCAGGTCACCAGGCCTTATCAATGCTGTTCATAAAAGAAAAATCGAATCTTTGAAACCCCTTTTCTTGATTTTCTCTTGTACTTTTTCCCCGTTGTCTCTTTGCTGTTCATTATTTCACCATTTAAGTAGCAGGACGGCTTTCTATTCTTCATTTGTAGGAAACAAAGTTGCATATTTGTGTGTGTGTGTGTGTGTGTGCTTAGTAACAAGTAAGCAGCATGCTAGAAGATTCAAGATTCCTCTGTTTTAGTTTCAACTTCTTCTTTTGTGTTGAGCATTTTTATTCAGTGTTTTCTGTTCTTTAATCTTTGTTTAAAAGTTAAGTTTTTATATTTTGATGCTGCTAGTGCTACCTGCATATGTCAAGGAAAATGATAGTACTAGTACCACAGCTTGTGTACCTTCTTTGTATTTGAAGAGTGACCTGAATATATTTGGTTTTTATTAAATTTACTTAAGCTGTGGGGTGTCCTTAGCAAATTAGGTGGTTTAGCTGGCTGTATACATTGTTTAAATTGATATAATCACAACATTGTGTGACTAATGCTTTTATCATTATCATTTTCCACATTTATTTCACCATTTTACAAATAGTATATGTTGGTTATGTATTTTTGTCCTGATGTTCCATGAATTGCGGCAGAAATGGAGGTTGTTTCTTGCAGATAACCCAAGTTTCCTCTAACAAAACAAAAGAGAAAAGTCTAATAATTTATCCATGTGGTCCCACTTGTGTATTTGTTTTGTTGTCTATCTCTTTGGGTGAATTTATTATATCATTCAATCAGTTTGCTATAAATTGTGTTTTTAGTCCCTGTCTGTCCTTTTAACTCTTGAGTAGTCCTAGTTTGGGTTACGACAAATGACCACGATACACTTTTACACTATGATGTATGATCTATTAATCGATATGGTTCCGTCATGATCAATGGTCTAAAAGTGTATTGTAACCATTTTTTCGTTAGTTCGATGGCCCTCGTGATAGCAAATCATAATGGGCCTCAAGATTTCTCTAATTAATGTACAATGCATGAAATGTATAAGTTGTACTGTTTATTAAATGTGGTAGATACTGAATCATTAATTTTTAGGTAGACAGAAGATACATCTAGTCCACTCCAAAAAAAAAAAAAAAAAAAAGAAGATACATCTAGTAAAGGGAATATGGTTCTCTCCATGTGCATTTAAACAACATTGGATTCCACATGTTTTCTTGCTGTATGTATCTGTCTCTTTTTTTTTTCTTTTTTTAGCTTGTGTGAAAGTTATTTACTCATGCAGGTCTTGTGGGACAAATAGCATTGAAGTGTGCAAAACCAAAAGGGCAGAAAACTACATCAAGTTCACCTAGTTTATAACAATGCAATCTCCAAAAGCAAGGTAACTTCTTTACGGCTCTTACGGTACGATAAAGTGTCATTTTTAAGTAGAATTTGATGTCAAGAATCATATCTGTGACTGTAAAATGAAGCATTAGGCTTTGATTATATATGAGACAATGTGCAATTTTATTTCAAGATTTCAGGTTTTGAAATATGTGATATTATTGAGTTTGCTGCATATTATGGTAATATATGGTTTTTTGATAACAGGAATGGTAGTAACTCTGAAGTACCTCTTAGAGTATCTCCTCGCGCGGTGTCTTCTGAAGTTAGTCCTAAGGTTTCTCCTCGTACTGTGTCTTCATCGAATGTTCCTCTGAAGCTTTCGCCTAGAGTTGTTCGGCAGCTTAAGATAGGCACCCAAGATTCGGATTCTTTCAGTTCAAGTCGTTCGAGTAGGGCCCACAAAGACGGAAGCTTGAAACTTGGTGAACGTAAATTGTCCAGAAGCCCGGTATCTGAGGTAAAGTAGAAAGCCAACAAATTCAGTTAATTTTATGAACAATCGCGTCCTTTTTAGCCATAATGTTCTCTATTTTTGTGTTAGGCTAAGAAGAAGGGATCAAACAAGGTAGTAGCTGAGTTAGAAGCTCAAATTTCTCAACTTCAGAATGATTTGAAGAAGGTGAATGATCAACTCGATTCGTCACAATCGCAATGCAAGAAAGCCCTGCAAGATGCTGAAGAATCAAACAACCAGCTTTTGGCATTGTCATCAAAGCTTGAAGAAACAAAGCAACAAGCCATTGGTGATGATGATCATGTCTCCCGAGTCGATTCTGAACTCGTGAAGAAACAACAGAAATCAGTAGATTCAGATTTACTGGACTCAGCTTTGAATGAGATCAAAGAACTCAAACATCAACTGGAATTGGTGGCAGAATCTGAGTTAGCACAAACCAAGCAAGCTGAAATCACGCAGAATGAGCTCAATAGTTTAAAAGAAAGCCTTGCAGATACTCATTTACTTGTGGAGAAAATGGATAAAGAGCTGAAAAACTCGAAAGAAACGGAATCTGGAGCTAAAGAACTCGTGGGAGAAACTCTGTTTCTATTGCAGACAGCTAAAAAGGCAGTTGAATCACTCAGATCAGATGGTTTCAAAACTGTGGAAGCTTATGAAGCTATAGCTTCAGAACTTGAACAATCAAAAGCTCAAGAAAATTCACTGGATGCTCTTATTCATGAGCTCAAATCTGGTACAGAAGTTGCTGATTCCGATGAATCTCAATCCCTAAATGAAGAAATTGCGTCACTGAAATCTGAGGTTAATCAGTTAAGATCTGCATTAGAAGCATCTGAAATCAAATCCGAGCTAGAAAAAACTCGAATCGAAATTCAGCTAAGCAGCGCATTCGAAAATATGGAGGAAATCAAATCTTCATCAATTGCTAGAGAAGCAGAGCTTGAATCAGAGATACAGCAAGCGAAATTACAAATTGAAGAATTGAAATCAAACCTAATTGACAAAGAAACCAAATTGCAAAGTATCCATGAGGAGAATGAAGGATTGAACCTGAAATTGGAGGAATTCCATAAATCCAAATTAGATGTTGATGAGCTGAATTCAAAATTGCTCGATAAGGAAACAGAGCTACAGAACATTCTGGAAGAAAACGAGACACTGAAAATGGAGATCAAGAAAATCGAAAGTACTACTAACAATGGTGAACTCGAAGCAGCAAAATCCGCAGAGCGAGAAGCATTAATGAAGCTCGGATATGTAACAGAGGAAGTGGAAAAGAATCACAGGAGAATAGCACGAGTTACCGAGCAGCTTGAGGCGGCTCAGGCGACGAATTCCGAGATGGAAACAGAGCTGAGGAGGTTGAAAGTGCAATCTGATCAATGGAGGAAAGCTGCAGAAGCTGCTGCTGCAATGATTTCATCAGGAAAAAACGAGAAATTTGTGGATCGTGCTGTGTCGATGGACAGCAAGTATAGTCCGAGATCACGAGGTATTCTTGCTTCGCCGTATTCTGAAGATGGAGATGATGATTTGATTAGGAAGAAGAGCCCAAATGTGCTCAAGAAATTGGGGGTTTTGTGGAAGAAGAGTCAGAAATAGAAGGATTTGGTGTTCTTGTTGATGTGTAATTTGAAAGCTAACGCTTGGGGTTGGTCTGTTTTTTCTTGTTTTGTTATGAAGGTATGAACTATGTGTTTTGAATTAGTTCAATCATGTCTTCTAGGGAAACCTGCGCCGTTGTGTCGCTTCTATTTTGTCTGTAGTTCCGCAACACGACTCTGAATCCATGTCTTCTAGTCTATGGCGTCTTGTTTACCTGATCGCGGCGTTGTGTCGCTTCTACTTTGTCTGTAGTTCTTCAACACGACTCTGAATCCATGTCTTCTAGTAGTTCTTCAACACGACTCTGAATCCATGTCTTCTAGTCTATGGCGTCTTGTTACCAGATCACGGGTCGCTTCTATTGTGTTTGTAGTTCTTCACCACAACTTTGAATCCCTTCATGTAAGATGTATCTTATGATCATGACGTTGTGTCACTTTTATTTTGTTTGTAGTCGTGTCGCTTCTATGTTGCCCTATGACCGTGAGGTCCGTGACAACATGTCACTTTTGTTTTATTTGTAATTGTGTCGCTTCTATTTTGTTTGTAGCTCCTAAATATAACTCTAGATCCCCGTCTATAAGAGGTTTTCTCGGATTATTTTCTATTTAGTTTGTAGCTCTTGAACATAACTCTAGATCAGGGCCGGCCCTGGGTCCGGGCGGGATGGGCGACCGACCCGGGCCCACGATACAAGAGGGGCCCGTAGTTACATGTTTTACAATTGTGTTGGTTCATATAAGGTGACCGAACTTAGTAATTCACGCAGAAAGCTTTGTTGGCATATTGGACCAGCTGTTGTTGTTGGATCCGATGCATGTTCGAATCCCTCTCCCTACATATATTTTTTTTATCGGGACCAAGCCTACAATTTTTAACCTTTTTTTTTAGTTCTTAGACATATATATATACTAGCAATTTACCCGTGCTATGCACGGAGATAACTCAACGTAAAATAAAACAGTGAATCATGCATAAATTATAAAATTTTAAATAAATACTCTTCTGAAAAAAAAATTAAACAAACTCAATGCATGGTCATACGATAAAATGAAATTAAAGCAAATAACTTGCAACATTTCAATCATTAAAGGATGTCAAGAAATACAGTATTACACCGCATTTACAACTTTTTTATTTATTATTCGTATTTGTCTATTAATGGCTCTACATAATTAGAAAATTGAATTTAGAAAGTAAAAATTTGTAATTAGTGTGAATTTTTTTCGTATTTCTCTGTTAATTAGGGCATGTTCAAATTTTTTGGACATTTTTCATATTTTGTATTCTTCTATTATTTATGATTGATTATGTTCTTATTCAACTATTGTATACTATAAACTAGGAAAATAAACAATTGTGCTCCACACGAGCGTTGCCCCGGTTTGTATTAATTAATTCTGATACATTACGATGGCATGTCCCGCACGTGTCGGCTGATGAAATGAATATCCGACACATCTTCGACACCTCCCGACATCGTATGGATACTTTTCGACACTACTGAATTTTTTTTTTTCAATTTCTACTTAAATCTATTTTAACCGAAAAAATGAAGCTATCTTCAACATTATTTGTAACAACACGTGTTCTACCAAAAACACGACACGACACGCTCCGATACACCCCGACGCCATATCCAACAAGTGTCGGTTGATGAAATGAATATTAATTAAAAATTAATTAAAATCTAACACACTGTCAATATTCCACGACACAAAATCAACACCTTTCGACACTACTGAACCTTTTTTTTTGTATTCTCAGTTCTAGGCTAATTTTAACGGTCATGGTAAAATACACAATTCAAATTTCCATAGAAATTAAATCAATAATACACTATAGCCAGTTTAACAATATTTGTGGCCGAAGTGATTTTTTTCCAGGATATTTAATATTTTATATAAACGATATGTTTTTAACAAAAAAAAATACTTTTCAAGAATTTTAATATTTCATGTAATCGTCAAACCCAATATTTTTAAACATGATATAAAGATCGTGTAGGCAACATGTCGTGGCATTATATCTTGAAAATAGTCATATCGCCGTGTACAAACGATATGTTTTTTTATGAAATGAATTTATTTTAAGAAATTCATAATATTTCATGTAAACGTCAGACACAATTTTTTTTGCATGATACAAACATCATGTCGGCAACAAGTCGCGGTCTTATATTTTGAAAATAGTCATACATTTGCTACATACATTCGCACATTAAAAGGTGATACAATTGCGCCCTCCAAAATGGAACAATTTAACTCAAACCCTTCTTCTCAAAAAAAAAAAAAATTCTGGACTGGGCCGATGACGGACCTTTTCTAGGCTACATAGATCATAACCGGCAGTGTACCGGGTCAAACTGTAGTGCTAGTGTGGTGAGTCAGAGTGTCGAATCCTCGGGAAAACGTGGTAATTCTTTTAAGCGTGGTTAAACACCAAAAAGATTTGTTATTAACTCGATCTAAACCGCAATTTTATAACACGTATGACTACTATTCTACTTAACATAAAATAAATGCGTAATTTAAAAGTTATTCTAATATAATATATATAGATATATAAATATATATAAATGTACATGGAATGCAAAATATATATATATATATATATATATATATATATATATATATATATATATATATATATATATATATATATATATATATATATATATATATATATAGATACCAATATATTATTTAACCAGATAATTTTATAGAACTAGCCAAAGTTTATATAATCGATTTATACGATCTTTTCCAAGTAAACGGAATGTGCTCGATCTTTCCTTTTATATTAGGTCCAATTGAGTAAGTAAATGAAACGGCGCACTCTCGAGGTTAACAATTCCTTCTCACACGAGCGTATGAAATTGTCATATGTCATTGTCATCGTTTAATCTCCACAATCGCCCCATGCTAATCTCGGTTAGTCCGAACAAAAAAGTACCGAGTACAAATCTACCCCGGATAAAAGAGGTTATTCCGTTTGTCAGACGGCCGATGTTATTCAAAAGACTCCGGTTGTCAGGCGGATCGATTTAACTTTCTGGTGTTAGTTTCAATTAAACCGTTGATTTTAACATTATTACGATCTCGAGCACAATTTTAATAAGATCCATCTTTCCCAAGACAAATCTGCCCCCGGGTAGGAAATAGGATTCCGTAGTCACGCTTTCGCACGGCCAATTTTACCCTCCGGTTTTTCTACCTTTTATCTCATATCCTAACTTCTCTGGTCAGTTCATCGTTAAGTTATATGGTGCGATTCATCTTGGTTAATACGTTGCAAAATAGAAAAAGATTCAATTAACTCAATTTTAGTCAATTTTAATTAGACAGCATTCCTTTACCGAAAAGATCGAAATAAAACGATTACATAACTTTGGCTAGTTATTAGAGTTAGCCTAATAACATTATAACAACTAAAAAGATAAAAACAAACATAACAAACATAAATACTTTAGAAAATTTACCCGATTACAAATGCTGAATCAGAGTCGTGTTCTTCCAGACATTACAACGACTTCAACAACACTGAACTTCCGATAATTTCCCGAGCATTACAACAGTACTACGATATTATTATTTTTGGCATAAGGCCTATTTACAAACTACTAAAATAAAAGAAAAGAAGAAGGAGAAGATATATATATATATGTGCTATATGTATATATATTGGTACACTCCGTTCGTTGCAAATGAGCTCCTATATATAGGAAAAATTCCCAAGGCCGGACCGGTCCGAGAGTAGGCCGGACGGGCCGGTCTAATGATTGAATCCACCCCCGATTAATCAAGATATGCGAGGATATATATATAATTATAATTATATATATAACTTATAAAATTCATATCTCGAGTTCCCGATCTCCAAATAACATGATTCAAGATCCATTGGAAAGCTCTTCGAATAATCTACAACTTCCATGCAGGACTCTTCTTCAGAAAATGTCGTTTTGATGAGCCATTCTTTTGTCGAAGATATTTCTCGATTACCACTTAATCGAATCGATTAGCCACTTGACCACTTCGATTGACCACTTGACCACTTAAGCTCGTGACACTCTCTAAATCCTTCCAGAGATATGATTATACTTCAATATGTCGATTCTCGGGGTCTTGGTTTATATATCTGCAATAAAATACCACAAATACCCACGTAAATCTGACACGACACTCCGATTTACTAAAATCGGTTTCATATCATTTATATCATAATTTCATGTATTTTATATAGAATTCATTGATAAAACATAATAATATAACGTATATTTAATCATATAAAAGTAGTATATCAGCCGATGAACAGTAAAAAAAAAATTGGACTAGGCAGATGAACAGTTAAAAAGAAGAAGAAAGACCAATAAAAAAAAAACAAGTGTCAACATGGGTTGAACACTTGTTTTCTTATTAATAAGAGAAAGATATCATTATCCCGAGAATCTAAATACTTTCTTTTTTCCGTAAATATTCTATTGTACAATATTACACTGCATTTACAACATTTTTCATTTTTGATTAGTATTTGTCTATTAATGTTTCTACATAATTGGAAAATCAAATTTAGAAAGTCAAATTTGTAATTATTGTGAAGTGTAATTAGTGTGAATTTTTTTTCGTATTTCTCTATTAAATATTATTGAATCTGTTTTTATTTAACTATTGTATACTATTCAAAAAAACCTTTTTATTCATTAAATATTCTGATGAATTATTTATTAGGAAAATCAAAATTTCAAAAGTAAAATTTGGTAATTTGTGTTAACTGTAATTAGTGTGATTCCGCAAATATTATATTCTACAGTACTACAGTGCATTTACAACTTTTTTCATTTCTGATTCGTATTTGTCTATTAATGTTCTACATAATTAAAAAATCAAATTTAGAAAGTCAAATTTTGTAATTATTGTGAAGTGTAATTAGTGTGAATTTTTTTTCGTATTTCTCTATTAATTATTATTGATTCTATTTTTATTCAACTATTGTATACTATAAAAAAACCGTTTTATTCATTAAATATTCTGATGAATTACTTATTAGCAAAATAAAATTTTCAAAAGTCAAATTTGGTAATTAGTGTGAATCGTATTTAGTGTGAACTGTAATTAGTGTGATTGGAGAGAGGGGTTAATTATTAGGAAAAACAAATTTTAAAAATTCAAATTTTGTAATTAATAGTGTGATTGCAGAGAGATGTTACGTATTGCAAAAGCAAATTATGTAATTAGGGCAAGTTCAGATTTTTTGGATATTTTTCATATTTTTATTTATGATTGATTATGTTCTTATTCAACTATTGTAAACTATAAATATCATTATCCCGAGAAATATAAAAACTTTGTTTTTCCGTAATTATTCTATTGTATAGTATTACACCGTATTTACAACTTTTTTCATTTCTGTTTCGTATTTGTCTTTTAATGGTTCTACATAATTAGAAAATCAAATTTAGAAAGTCAAATTTTGTAATTATTGTGAACTGTAATTAGTGTGAATTTTTTTTTGTATTTCTCTATTAATTATGATTGATTATGTTTTTATTCAACTATTGTATACTATAAAAATACCTTTTTATTAATTAATATTTCTGATTATTTATTTATTATGAAAATCAAAATTTCAAAAGTCAAATTTGGTAATTAGTGTGATTGGAGATATGTTGATTATTAGGAAAATCAAATTTTGTAATTAATAGTGTGATTATAGAGAGATGTTACTTATTGCAAAATCAAATTTTTTGTATATTTTTTCATATTTTTCGTATTCTTCTATTATTTTTGATTAATTATATTCTTATTCAACTATTGTATACTATAAATATCATTCTCCCGATAAATCTAAAAACTTTATTTTTCCGTAAATATACTATTGTATAGTATTACATGGCATTAGTGTGATTGGAGAGAGATATTTTTATTAGGAAAATCAAAATTTAAAAACTCAAATTTGGTAATTAGTGTGAATTTTTTTTTTCGTATTTATCTATTAATTATGATTGATTATGTTTTTATTCAACTATTTTAAACTATAAAAAAAAACATTTTTACTCCTTAAATATTCTGATGAATTTTTTATTATTGTAATCATTTACAATGTTACGCATTAATTTAATTATTTGGATGCAATAATATTTTTCATTTTTCTATATTACGCAATAATTATGATTGATTCTGATTTTAATCAATTAGTATTTTATACTATATTACGCAATAATTTTTTAAAAAATAACACTAATTCCCTCAAAATGCTATTTTCCAAGATCTATCTATATAAAAAAATCTGGCTATTTAAAAATAAGAGAAAAATTATATTTAAAAAAAATCCTCCTATCTATATTCAAAAAATTAACAGAAAAATCCATATCATTATCTGACAAAGTGTGTCGTGCATTTTATTCTATCCGCCTAAAACATTGAGCTAAAAATATACATCTATAAAACATTCCGATACAATAACAAAAAATAACCAAAAAAATATGAATATATGTGTCTCACTATTTAAAATAAATAAATAAAAATATATATATATATATATATATATATATATATATATATATATATATATCAATATCTATTTAAACATGTAATTTTTTTTCCTTTTAATTTTTTTTAGAAGAATGTTGTTTTTTTTCTTTCTAAAGTCTTATTCATGCACAAATAAAATTAAAATAGAAAGTCGAAAAATCTTACCTAGCAGAGAGCTAATATTATGCACAAAACAACCACAGATAAAAGAGGATGAGACGAATGAAGTGGATGAGTAAACTACAAATAAACAAAAGGACATTAAAATGCAAATTGATGACAATATATATAATACATTAGAATGTCACTGGATGAATCAAGTGAGATGAATAGATGAATGAAATGTGATGGAGGTGTGATTAAGCATTATAAGCAAATTAGGCATTTTCTTATCCTTCCTTTTTTTTTGAGAAGAAGGTAGTTTTCCTATAATCAATAATAATATTTTTTTGATATTTTTTTATCTCCGTGATATGCATAGCACGTGCATAATATAATTATTTTTTTTAATTATGTTTCTTATTGCAAGACTTTTTTCCTCCCACATATTTTTAAAAAAAATATTATTACCTCACATGAATATATTTCACTCCCTTCATCTTGTCATATAAACCTTATTCCAGTGTTGATCTTGATCTCGATCTCTTCCCGGATCATAATCTCTATCTCTGATATTGTTGCATCAATACGCATCATAATCATACATGGCGAAAAAAAAAAACAAAAAATCAAAACCCTAACAGAAAATATAAAAACATATTGTTGAGTGGTTAACATAAACCTGATTCCAATGTTTATTTTCATCTCGATCTCTACTATCGTTGCATCAATACGAATCATAATCATATCTAACGAAGCAAAACAAAAAATCACAACCCCAAGAGAATAGGTAAAAACATATATAAAAAAATAAAAAATAAACCTGTTGATCTTCATCTCGATCTCTGCTATCTTTGCATTAGTAGGCATCATAATCATACCTGACGAAACTAAACAAAAAAATCACAACCCTAAGAGAAAAGATAAAAACATATTATTGAGTGGATATAAAAAAACATTGAATAAAAGGAGAAGAGAATAAAAAATGAATTGGAATAATGTTTGATTTTTGAAATGGAATTGAATAGTATTTGACGTGCATATGAATTATGGATTTGGGTATAAAAATGGTGAACGTCAGTTACGGAAATAATGAGAATATTTACTGCAACAAAAGTATTGACCATAATGATAAGTGTGCAATTTAGTCGTGCCAAGTGAGTTTTTTTTTTTAAAATTTTGAATATTTTTTTTAAAATTTTGAATATATTTGGTCTTATTGCTAATTAATGTGGATATTTTGTAAATATTGAACATAAATGTCATTAATGTATGATCTTTGACTGTGAGAATTTTTTTAAGAGCCGGGTTTGGAGCGGGTTGAAATGGGTAATAACCGGGTTGGGGTCAAAATTGATTTTATTTCCTCTCCTAAACATATATATATTATTTTTTTTACGAAGCCTACAGTTTTTAACCATTTCCTTTTTTCTTTTAGAGTTCTTATACATATTTAAATGTATATATAAATATTTTTTTGACTAAGCCTACAATTTTTAACCCTTTTTTTTAGTTCTTATACATATTTAAATGTATATATAAATGTTGTAACTGCATATTAAATCCTATCAGCCTCATCTCTTTCCTGCATTACCACTTCGGCACTTCCACTTCCACTTCCACAACAACAATCTATTTGCATTCAATAAAAAAAAAAAGGTTCTTCATAATTTTGTTTTCCTGCTACCTTAGAAAAAAAAATATCAACAATTTAATTCATCATTCCTCCGACTCTTATTCGTGGCTTCTGTGTTTGGGTACGATTAATTTTTTTTTTGTTTTTTTCAAATCGAACTCTATTTCAATCCGTTGATGTTTTTAATTACGAGTGAGCTATTTTGGCTCTACTATTGCTATATTCTCGTTACTGATTCAATAATTTTGTGGTTTTGACATTTGTAAAATATTGTTAGATACCATTATTATAATTTCGCCTTAATTTTTCCTTATACGCGATTTGATTCGTATCATTTATATATTGATATTGCTTTTGTTAATAAAAGGGGCATTTGCTTTAATTTTGCCATCGGCCTATTAAAGGTCAGAAACGGCCCTGCTCTAGATCCCCGCCTATAAGAGGTATTTTTGGATTCTTTTCGTGAAAATAAAGTACACAGTAAATTTACGTTGTATTATCACATGTTATCACAAAAATACAGTAAATTTACTTTTTATTATCACATATTATCACATAAGAATCACAACACATTTATCACATGAGGGATCCGTTCGCATTGAACATTATGTCGTCGCATGCTTCACATGATGCGATTCCTTATAAATGATTCAACTCTAGTTTGCTTATGCATGGAAAAGTGCAAAATGATTCAAGTATTACATGGTTTTAGAATCCTTATAAATGATTCAACTCTAGTTTGCTTATGCAAAGAAGAGTGCGAAATGATTCAAGTAATACATGGTTTTAGGGAAAAAAAAAAAGTAAAGTGAAGAGGATGTTGGATGTTTGTTTCTTACGACAACTATTTTTACAAATTACTTTATGTACTTGTGTTGGTGATGTGATGGATATTTTTTTCCATCTTGACTCCTATTCATCTTATGGTGTTGAGGGAAATGAACATGTATTCATCGTCGATATGTTTGATTATGCTCTCTTGTACCTTCTTGTTTGATATTCTTTATTTTCCATCGATAGCCTTGTTCTAGACTTTATGTTACAAGGTTAAAAGTCCTACCAGATCTTAGTTGGCTTTGAATGACCTTGAAACCAGCTGATTTTAAAACTTTATGTTGTCATAATTCAAACCAGCTGATTGTAATAAGTATGGAAGAAGTTATTTACACACACATTCTCGTTCTCATGACTATGTGGAGATTAAAGTGAGTTCATATGCATGACCATTTACTATTATTGACTAGGTTGAGATTAATGTGTTAATGTATGCGTTCAACGCGGATGCTACGTTCTCTTTTGCATCTTTTATTTTGCTCGATGACAATTAAAAGTTATTTGATGGTAGTCGATGAGAATCAACTTTACTACATGTTTATGCACCTTTACGCCTTCGTTCTTAGCTTAATTGGCGCTACGATATCACCGTTTGTTAGGTCTAAGGCCCACACGAGAGAAACCTCGAGATCTATGAGTGTTTTTTCTACATAGAATTCACCCTCGTTTACCAGTCTTCTTCTTTATGAGAATTGTGTGTGGTATTTGTGTTGTGTATCTTAGGTTTACAGGTTCTACCGAACCCCGTGAGAAGAAGGAATAGTAATGAAAATTAGATTTTGATGGTTAGTATTTCACAACCACTGACGTTCTCCAACATCATCACCATACATGATGTTCTTGTAAGACAAAGAATGTCAATACTCGTGACTTTTTTCCTGTGGAAAAATATTCAGTTAAATATAGGGTGATATGTAAATAAATAAGATTTGTGGTAGCATATAGTGATTGTGATGCTTGAAATATTTTTATGATGGTAATGGAATGAATCACACTCTAATTATCCTAATGAAAAATTTTAGATTTTTTCTGAACGAAGACGAAATCACAGTTATATACGAACATGACTTTTTTTTTTTTTTTTTTTTTTTTGGCCTCAAAGAGGGCTTGAATGTTGAACCTTGAACCTTGGACCTCTAACTCTAATGCCTCAGTTTTTATCAATGTTTCATCAACAATGAAAGCTGAGGCGAAAGAGATGAAGTGTTATGATTTATAATTTTAAAAAGTGCACAAATAAAAATTTCATTCATAAGAGCAAAATAGTAGTACTGTGCATCTTTTCCCATGTTAAAGTCAATCTAAATCACAACAATAACTAAAATTCACATATGTTACACTATTCACCTTTTGACCAATCTAAAATTCACATATGTTACACTATTCACCAATCTGAAATTCACATATATTTTCAAAGTTTTTCTCTGCACCCTTTGACATTTAAAAATTTACATGCATCAACCTCCACTTACTTTTTTGGTCATAGATTATTTCAAACATTATTAGGTATATAAGCGTGCATCCATTTTTTGTAAACGTGTTATAATTAATAGTATGTTATTTTTCCATAATTCCTTAACATAATAAGTTTAAGTTGACCTTAATCTACAAATAAGGTTGTTGGATGTCTCTATGTTCTAACCACCCTACCTACTACATCCATCTTGTAGGTGGGATTTTCTTATGTAATCGTTATGCTATTAAGTATCTAGAATGATAAGTCCATACAATAATATGAACCATAATTTTTACATAAATAACTAAAAACCAAAAATCAGAAATATATGTCCGTTGATCGTGAATTATGTGTTTTTTTTTATGTAAATCAAATGATGTAAACTTGTCATATAAATTAAATATTATCTTCCTCCTAAAATAAGAGTCATTTCAAAGATTATTCATATGGATTAAAAGCTGAATGACACATAAATTTTAGTTTATAAAGGCTTAAATATCTTATGAGTATTATTAATAAAATGATTTTGAGTAAATGAAAGTTATTAAATTGATAATAAATTGAGGATATGATGAGAATAATATATAATAATTGTTATCTTGATATTCTAAAGTTGCTTTAATTTTGGTATAAATTTTTTATTCTTAAATGAATCCTATTTTAGGATAGAGGTAGTAAAAAAGTTTAAAAGTAAGGGCCAACCAGGCCAAAACAAGTAGCACAATTGACATAGTGTGGTCGGTTTATTTAGGGTAAAGTGGTTGGTGAGAAAGTGTAGGGCGGGGGTGGGAGGTGGATGATAGAGTGAATGTATAAAAGAAGTAGGGTAGGCATGGTAGATTAGGGTGATGGGGAAGATAGGGTATGGCGAAAGGGGGTAAGTTAGGTGGGTGATGGGTAACGTAGGGTATGGTAGGATGGGTTAGGTAGTGAAGATGTGGTTTGGGTGGTTAGGTAAGGTAGGGTATAGTGCGTGGAGAGGTAGGTTGCGGTAGGGTAGGGTATGGTGGTAGTGTATGGTAGGGTGCGGTGAGGTGTAGGATGGCAAGATGATGTGGCGTATGTTAGGTAAGGCTAGGTAATGTAGGGTAATGCAGAATCAAGTATGGTGGTGAGGTGAGGTGAGGTATGATACGTTGGGGGCACTAATCAATGTAGGGTAGGGCGTGTAAAAATGTAGAGTGCGGAAGAGTGATTGGTAAGGTGAGTGGTGTATGTATGGAATGGTGGGTCGAGTAGGTAAGGTAGAGCGGGGTAAAATGAGCGACGCGGTATGGCTACCCAACCACACCCAACCCTACTCATTCTACCATATTCTACTTTGTGCACCCCACCCTATACTACCCCACTCCATTCAACCTTAACTTACTATCATACCCTATTCATTACTCGACGTGTCACCTGTTATGTAATTTATTTCATTTCAAACTCAATAATGAATTGAGTTTATTCAATTTCATTTCATTCCAGTTATTCCTACATAACAAATATGATATAATCAACCCAAAATATTTTTGAACTCTTGATAGTGACAAATACACTTGTATCATAATAACGAGGTCCACGAAACCCGAAGAAAAATAAAAAACATTACACAAAAAATTGCTTAAAAAAACAAACATGGATCTGCTGAATTTTTTTTTTCTTTTCTTTTTCCCGATCTTCCAAAGACTCTTGATGATAAATCAAATATTTAAAAGTGTATTGATTGATCCAATAAATGAAAGTGGTGGTGGGTCAGAAGGACAAAATAAGATACAAAATGAAAAAAAAGAACAAAAAAAAAAGATAGTGGTTGAGAAGGACAAAAACGCATACGTTCTTACGTTGTTACGTCACACCCAGAAGAATATATATAATAGATGCGCGTTTTTTTTCAACCACTATTTTTTTCCTTGTTATTTTTTATTATTTTAGATTAAAAATAGACTTCCACACGCTTTAATCTTAAAAGGAAAGGAGATTAAACTACACGTTTAATTGATTGTGTTCCGTAAACTTTTGAGTTTGATATACTTCGCCCACCGAATACAACTGCCCGGTCCGCCCGTTGGAATATCCGCCATAAAAATCTAGCCCACCTGTAATTTTTTAGTCCCTCCTATTTAAAACCCTCCCGCCACATTAGCTTTCCGGCAACAATGGCGGCGGCTGCGGCAATGGAAATCTCGATAAATCATCGGCCTCTCCGACTAGCAATAAGCTCTAATAAGATTTCTTACTACTATAGAATTTCGTATTTTTCCAAAAATCTTCAAAACCAATGCCGTAAAATATCGCTCAGCACCTCGAATAGCAGCAGGGTCGGCGGTTCCGGCGAGTACTCCGACATTAATAGTGACGAGTGCCGAAATCCCGCGGAAAACGCGATGGAGCTGCAGAAATCAATCGAAGAGTATCCATACCAGCTCAATTCGAAAGATTCCTCCATTTCACTTCCAAGTAATAACCAACTCATATCACTCCCCTTTGTTAATTTGTTAATTCTGATATTTTTTCCTCCTTTTTTATTGGTTAATTTTCAGAGCCTTTAACGTCAACAAATTTGTCTAATCTGCCATCTGAAGGATCTCGTATTCGTGTTGCATATCAGGTTCCTTATTTAAGCTTTTCATTCGAAATAAATATAAAAATGGGTTATTTTTACTTTAATTCGTTGCGTTTTGGTTTATTTTACAATCTATTTATCAGGGCGTTCGCGGCGCGTTCAGTGAATCAGCAGCAGAGAAGGCTTACCCAAATTGTGAACCAGTTCCCTGTGAACAATTTGAAACTGCTTTTGAAGTAAGCTATTTAGGGTGTTTTTATTTATGAAATGGAACTAAATATCACTTTTTTTTTTTGTTTTGTTGAGAAAACACTTTGTTTTTAATAATTCATTGATTGTACTTTTTTGGTTGTTTAACTACGTCCTAATCCTTCAATTGGTTGACTCGTACATTACTGAAGGATTTTAATAAAGTTTTAATATTTTTTCAACTTTTGGATTAGTTGCTTCTTTAGGGACTTGGAATTTTAGCTGCAAGCTGAATAAAATATTTGTTTTTTTTTAGTATAATAATTTTCTTTGGGATAATTTTCTGATTCTTGGCTTTGGCCAATCATTTGTTTATTAGGCAGCAGAAAGGTGGATTGTTGATAGAGCTGTTTTACCTATAGAAAACTCTTTAGGAGGGAGCATTCACAGGAATTATGACCTTTTACTCCGACATAGATTGCATATCGTTGGAGAGGTCAAAATTGCGGTTAGGCATTGCTTAATGGCTATTCCTGGTGTTAAACTCGAAGATCTGACGAGGGTTATGAGCCATCCACAGGCAGGTTTCCGTTGCCTTCGATCTTGTTATCTTTAAGTTATAAATTGATCTTGACATAGATCATAGCCGTATGTCAGGCTCTTGCTCAGTGTGAGAACACTCTAACGCGATTGGGCCTAGTCAGAGAAGCTGTGGATGATACTGCTGGTGCTGCAAAGGTTTGTCAAATTTCATTTAATTTTCTTGGCGATGTACTAAGTTTCACTTGTTAATCAAATTACCTGCTTTTTTTGAACAAGACATTTGGCTTCTGATTCACCCAGGCCTGCATATTAGATATTTTTCCTTGTGTATACTCAGAACTTGGAATATCAAAAGGTCTGATCATAATCGTCCTAGGCGAGAGGCGAGGTCTTAGCGTCTAGAGGGTAGGCGAGGATCACCTTGGCAAGATGCTGTACAAAAAGGGGGTTGTGTGTGTGCACAAGACTGAGACTTTTGACTACTTAGTACACCAGTCTGAGTTGGTGCATGTATGTGTAGTTTAATTGATATCATTGCATTGTTAGGACATACTACATATGCCGGCGCCTACAATTGGTTTGATGTGGTTTGAGCTTACAGTCACAATTAAATATTTGTTTGATAGGATTTGTGGAATTTTACGGATTTTCTCGTCAATTGGCTTCTATTGTTTAACTTTTTCCAAGATCGCCTAGCATGGCTAGGCGACCTAGGTGAGCCTAGCGCTTTAACAACTACGTGTCTGATGATAAGAGACAAGTTTATTTAGTAAATTTATGGTTTAGAACTAATGTACTTTTTCAAATGTCAGTACATCGCTTCCCATAAAATCAGGGATGCTGGAGCAGTTGCTAGCAGGACTGCTGCAAGCATCTATGGCTTGAATATACTCGCCGAAGATATACAGGTTGGTTTAGTGGAAACATACAAATATACTGAAGGAGATACTACATGTTATTCCATGAATTCTTGGTAGTATTAACCTGTGGGCCCTTTTCTTCCAGGATGATTCATATAACATCACTCGTTTCCTGATGCTGGCTAGAGAGCCTATCATTCCTGGCACAGATAAGCCATTCAAGGTTTTCATTTTCAGTCCCACTACTTTATCAAACGCCTTTTTCTCCATCTTCAAAATCTCTCCTTTTGGCTTAATATGCTATTTCATCCGTTAGACAAGTATAGTCTTCTCACTTGAGGAGGGTCCTGGAGTTCTTTTCAAGGCACTTGCTGTTTTTGCTATGAGGAATATTAACCTCACGAAGGTGAGTTTAGTTCATCAGAACATGCTGTACTATGTATGGTTTCTTTGTTTTGGGTCTTGAAGGATTTTTCTCCCTTGTCGATGCAGATTGAAAGCCGCCCGTTGCAGAAGCAGGCTGTGCGATCATTGGAAGATAGTACGAACTGGTTGCCTAAGTATGCCCTCATGCTTGCTAACTCTTACTTTTAGTTTCCTACCCTACATATTTTCTGTTTCAGTTTATAATGAAAGCGCAAATAGCTAGTTTTTTTTTCCCCGAGTACTTACCCCAAATATTCTTTCTTCCTTGGTTCAGACACTTCCCCTATCTTTTCTATGTTGATTTTGAGGCTTCCATGGCTGATGAAAGGGCGCAAAATGCTCTAAGTCATCTTGAGGTGCAATTTCAACCAAATCCGATTTGAAATTTTTCTGATTAGATTATTGGGAAACATATGATCATTATTCTGTGTAAATATAAAGTGATTAATATTATTGATACGGGAATCTCTTGGCAGGAGTTTGCTACTTTCATGAGAGTGTTAGGCAGTTACCCTGCTGAAACAGGCATGCCATGAGTGACACAGCAACACTGGTACGGAACAAATGCTAACATATTAGTATGTAAGTGAACACATCATGGGTTTAGGTTTAAAACACTGGGACACGTATCATTATATGATTGGAGCAAGTGATAACTCCCTAATAACATGGAGTCTGCAGTAGAATCTCTCAAGCACCAGCGAACTATTTGTCAAGAAATTCTACTTCAAAGACTCTCTGTCAAGGAGTTGTCCCTTGCTCCAATCATTTCACGACATGTGTCCCACCGTTATATACCTATACCCAACCTCTCCCCTTTTGAATAGAAGGTGGGACACATGTTGTGATATGATTGGAGCATGTGATACCTCCTCGATAAGGAGTCGCTACGATTGAATTTCCCCCATTCAGTTGATATTATTAGCAATTTGTCCAACTGTTCTCTTTTCTTAATGCTTGCACATCTGATCTGACATATAGTTTAGGTGTTGTAACATTATTTTGTCAAAAAACACGTTGTCATTATAACATATATCGTTTCTATCGTTTTAGGACAACTTTCTTGGTGACCTGAGTCGGTAAAGAAACTTCCTATTAAATTGCTGCTATGGTGCTACCTACATGCTTAGGAAGTTCAAGTTCAATGCATGGACCGGTGTGCAGAATCAATTTATGGTGTTGTTTTGCTTCTGCCCTCCATTTAAAAAAAAAAAAAACTTTTATGTTCATAATTTTTTTGCTGCATTCATCAAAATAATGTTCAATTGAAGTTTAGGGTTTGAGATAGGGGGGGATCAGGTAGTATGCCTATTACCCTTTAGTATTCATTTGTTTTTGTGTAATGGGATATAGGTTATTGTTTTTTTAAATTGTAATTTGTGAGCTTTTTTTCTTTTCTAAATTAATTTGGGAGCAAAATTTGCTGCCACAGACAACAGTAGTAACTTGGCCATTTTCCAAAGGTATAAAAGTAAAAGATTTGTATGTACTGGAAATTGAAGCGCTTGGAGACAGGCTTTTGAGTTTATTTTTAGCAACTTAAATGTCATATGTTGTATTTTGCTTAATATTATGACAATTTAGTTCAAAATATTAAATCTCTGGGTCAAAGATTTATCACAGTTTTGATCTTTTGTAATTCTCCATCTTTCAAGTTTATGTTATCATTTCTGCAATGACTTAATCTGTGATGAGTCATAAAATAAATTTATTACTTTGTGTATTTTCATAAGGAAAACCATATATGCACTACATATTTGTGTAGTGCACAAACTTGGTGTCCATTATTCATAAAGTAAATACACACTTTGTGTTTTACCCATCAACCTCAATAAAGTACAGTTTACTTTGCGCCTTATTTTTAAAGATTTCTTTTTTTTATTTATAATTATTAATGTCAAAGGTTTGAATGTGTATTTTACATAATACATTGTTTATTGATGCTAATAAACGTATGAGGCGTTAAGTGAAAGTGAAAACCGTAGTCTTTAGTGACATAATACCAAATTGGATATTGTGTAACTAATATACAATCAACTTTTTAAAGCCTTACATACAATCACTTTGTTTGACTTTTTGGTTAAAGATATCACAACAAATTTACCGTGACACCTTAACTCGAGATATCTTAAGACTTTATAAAGAACGAAAATGGACATTCGACTTATACAAAATATGAAGCTTTGATTTGCTCAACATTCAAATATCATTGTGATGTCTCGAAAGTAGATTTGATGTAATATCGGTAACAACGTGCAATATAATTTTGGACACTGTTTTAATCTACCGTTGGGACAACACAACGACATTCGACCTCTCCAGAGTCGAATTTAGACACAATTTGACTCTAAAAGTTTGAAAACATATTTCGACCTTTAATGTCAAATTGTCCTCGTTAACAATAACCTAATTTTTCTTCCTTCAAATTGAGTGTAAGAAAAATAAAAAAGGAACATCTTTTCACACAACAAATATTCTGACCCAATTCGAATCAGAAAACGTTCATTATACTGATTCAATTCGAGTCAGAATTTTGAATGTTTTTCATACCCAGTACCGTTCAGAAAGACTTTCTAACTAAAATTGAGTCAAGAAACTTTTAATCTTCTGTCTGAAATTCGGTCAGAATCAACGAGTCTGCAAATTATTTTGATCCAATTTGAGTCAGAAAACGATGATTATTCTGATTTAATTCGAGTCATAATTTTGAATGTTTTCCATACTTAATAACGGCCAGAAAGACATTCTGCCTAAAATTGAGTCATGAATACTTATAAAATTCTGTCTGAAATTTGGTCAGAATCATCGAAGGCAAAAAAACATAAATTTAAAAGATAAATATAGAAAAAAAAATTTACGGTGCAGACTTTTAGTTGTGTGAAGACTCATTCCCATAAAAAAAATAAAAACAACAAAATAAGAAGTAAAGATACTGAAATGGCTCTTTTAACCGTTTTGAGTGTGGCTTTGCAACGGCAGTTGCCTGCCAACTTCCATGTCAAACACCAAAATTTACAGCGACCACCGTCGTGCCTTCCATAACCGGCGTAGACCGTGCCATCCATAACATCCGCTAGTGTTCAATCAGTGATTTAATCGAATTTCATATCCATTCGCTCAATTTAGATCTGAACTCGGCGGGGGATCGATCAATGAACTGAAGTTTGTTGAAGAAGGACGTGACTTTTTTTTGTTTGTATGCAAAATGGATTACTTAAGGAACTTACCTTCTATGGATCTGATGCGGTCGGAGAAGATGACTTTTGTTCAGCTCATAATCCCCGTCGAGTCCGCACATCGCGCCATTACTTACCTTGGCCAGCTCGGCCTTCTCCAGTTCCGCGACGTATGGATCTTGTTCCCTACCTTTACTTTGATAGTTTGATTTTGCATAGTCAGTGCTTGTTTAAGATTTTGGCAACTTGATTAGGTCGTTCCTGTTGTTTTCTATTTCAGCTGCTGCATATGTTCAAAGGTTGTGGTTGATGAATGTATATGACTTGAATAGCTTGATCACTTCCGGTGATAGAGAAATATATAAAATGAACCAAGACAGAGTTACATTGTTCAAGTAGACGTACTAAATTACAGATTTATAGAGTTATTTATTCATATCAGCTAATAATTTATGTTCCTCTTTAAGCAAGTTCCAGTTGACTGATTTAGAAACATATTGTTAACATCGACGGCTGTACAATGGGACAATGAAACTATGATCCGTGATTGGGTTGATCTGAATTTCAGAGCAGAATGTGTGTATATCTCTGTCTGTGCACCTCTCATGGGTTTAGTGGCACGTTTGGCCATTTTATAAACTCTAAATGACCTTTAGCAGAAGCCTAAATTTAGCTGAAGGTTGCCTTGAGATTCTTGGGCTACATTTTATTTTAAAAGTTGAAATAGTCAAGATACTTCCAGTTATATTACTTAAGCTTCATATGGTGGTTTAAACAGTTCTTTGCAATTCCATCATGTGGGATACACAAATAATGATACTTCTGAGCTTGGTAGCTCTGACATTTGAGCTGTGGGGTTTCAATTTCTGCTTACCTGCTTACTTTTATAAAAACCCTTTATGTGTAGGATTTTGGAAACCCTTTATTAACATTTTATATACTTTAACAATTGGAATTTGTAGGATTTTTGTATGTTAGATTAAGGCTATGTGTGCTCATGCTTGTCTTCATATGTAATCATAGATGGTGCAATTTGAAGCTCCAAAGTTATTGAGATATTTTCAATAAAGAAATGGAATTTACCCGTCGATATAATGTCTTCACATGTTCATAAATAAATTTTTATTGAGGCATGCCCTTTTAGTAAAATTAGACATTGAAAATACAATTTTCAAGTGCTCTTATTCAATTATTTTCTGAATCAAGTTGTACTATGTACTTAGGTTGTGTGTCATATAGACCCTGGATTCCATGGTGATGACATGAGTAGCTTTTGGATAGAGGAAGTGGAATCAAAGAAGAAAAAAAGTTGTTCATGGTTGTTAAGAAGTGTCTGAGTGAGAGATTATGGGTTTTAGTTTTGTTTTTCTCAACTCCTACTGCAAAGACATACTCATGACCTTTTGCTTTGCTTGATCCTGCTTAGTGACAACATTAAGTTGACTAAGGCAGAAAACATTATTATTTATGCTTTTGACATTTACTATGTAAAAAAAAAAGACAACATTATTTTTTCTGTTCTGAAACATCAAGATGACTAAGGCAGAGAGCTTTGGGGTGATAATGCTCTTTAAAATTTAAATTAGACTTGCATAATTTGTTTTTATTTATTTATATATATACTAGTTTGGTGGTTTTCTTTTCCTTCCTTGGCCAGATCAGTAGCTGTGGCAGAAGCAACATGTGTAACAGTGTATTATGCCTTTATTAAGAACTGATTACATAATCTTTTCTTTGGCAGTTAAATGCAGACAGTAGCCCTTTTCAACGAACATTTGTTAACCAGGTATTCACTGATAAGTACTTCTCTTAATGCTGATGCCTGATGGCCTTTTTTGACTCCAATGGTGATTGTCCTTTTTGATTTTCCCCAATAGCTTTGGGCGAAGCAGTTTGATACATGATCCGACTTCTTTATATGGTTTTCCTTGTTTATCTGCTTGTTCTTTCTGCCTGTTTACATGGCTATGTATTGGTTTTTCTATACTCCATGTTTCTCAACTAATCATTTTCATGCTGCTCATATTCCTCTTATATTGGGCTTGCTTAATATTTACAACTGCGCATAGAGGCCTTAGTCTACCATGAATTTTGTACAAAATGGGTGAATTTAATGCATTCCACAGTAAGAAAAGGGATCAATGTTTATACAAGTTTGATAACTTCACTTTTACCATTCTTATTTTTTGCTACAGGGTAGCAAATGGTGGTTTTTAAGCCTGTTTATTCTTACGTTGGTGGTTATCTAATTGTCGAGTTGATTATTCGCTCATTTGTATGGTATATGGTGTTGGCAGCATTTGTTTCATTACCTGTTGCAATTTTCCCTAAATAATATCCACATAGTTTGAATGGATGTTCAGGCTTCTGAAATCTGGAGACTTTATTTAATTACTTTTGTTCTTTGAGACAAAACAATCTCTTGTTTCTCCCTTTTTAGTTCTTTTGAAAGGCTCATTAGCTAGTGTATTTTGGGAAACTAAGAAGTAGCAGTTGAGGTTTTCAGCAATCGGGTGGGGCATAAATCTGTAACTTCAGTTTCAACTTAACTCATTTATAACCAGACTTCTTGGCATCCATTCCCGTTGAAGCCCTTTGTGGGGCGTGGCAAATCATCTCTGAGTGGTTATGGGAACCAAGTTTTCTTGATTGCTATTATCAAAATCATAATGGCGAAAGTCTTCCAATGTGTTTCTTCATTGGCTGTGGAGGAATGAAACATGATCTGGTTTTCTGTTCAAGGCTGGTCTCTGATATGAGCAAGTGGTGTGTATTTAGGTGAAAAGATGTACTGAGATGTTAAGAAAACTACGGTTTTTGAAAGATCAAATTCATAAAGCCGGTGTTATACCTTCTCCTCATCCGGCTTCTCAGCCAGATATTGAATTAGAAGAACTTGAGGTGTGTTTTCGGTTTATATATTTATTCTAATCAGACAAACATGGCATTTTTTTTTGTTGCTATTTGTTTGTTGACTCTGTTATGTCTATGGGCACTGTCCGTGGGTCCTTTTCAGGTACAATTGGCTGAGCATGAACATGAGTTAATTGAAATGAACTTCAATGGAGAGAAGCTACGGCAGACATACAACGAGTTGTTAGAGTTCAAACTTGTGCTGCAGAAGGTACAAGTTCTTAGAGTTCAAGAACATGTTAGGCTTGTTTAATATTTTAGGTGGATGCATGTCAATCAGATCTGGATATTCCATTCAACTATCATGAGATATCTGTGTATATGTCGATACTGTATGTTTGTAAGCTGTAACTGGACTATGTTCTTCCCGTTAATGCTTCTTAACTATGTATGCTGCTGTATCAAGTACATGTATAGATGCATGCACACTACTATATAGCTGATACTAGATTATTTTCTTGGCTAGTCTAGTAAGAGGTGTCAGTTGGTGATAGGCTACAGACCTTAATCATAAAATCATCCTAAGTGAGTGCCGCTACCACTCTCAATCTCCATCCTACTCTGTTCTCTGCCCACTTGAATGGTGAATTCACCTGTATTTCTCGTAGATTGACTAATCCCCGCTCCTGCTCTTGAATCTTTGTGTGTTAGAGAAAAGGTAAGGGAAGGAACAAATGTGTTTCCAGCTCATCGGCAATGAAAACACGCTAGTCTTCCAACTGCAATTTTTTCATTCTGATTTTAGATTGGAGTAAGTTTGTGTTCCTGATAATAGAGCAGAATGGATTAATTAGCCAGGCATCATGCTAAGGAAAGCTAACTTGAACTTCGGTAGACATTGAATTTGATGTGTAGACACAACCATTTCTTTGAATAATGGTCTGGTGCCTACTCTGCAATGATATGGAGGTCTTGGCACAAGCAAGGGTGTGCTTTCAAATGTTCATTGTCATACTCATAGATCTCACAATATCTCCTCCCGTTCCATCCTTTGAGGTTTTAATTGTTCTCTCGGTAGTTTGAAAATTTTATCTTTTTGTTATGCTAGAAGTTTGTTTTTGTTTGAGCGGTCGGGGAAGGGGGGAACCAAAACTTCTCTCGCATAAACCTGGCAACATTGCAAGTTTGAATTGGAGCTATGACTTAAATTTGCTCTGGATTGCATGATATAATTGAATTGCATGTACTATTAAAATAAATGATTTGATTTTTTGCTTATTGTTTAGCTCTTTTTTTTGCTTTACTTAATCAGGGTATTTGTGGGTCGGAATCCCCTGTTTTATTCTTGTTGCATGCTCTATCCATCATACCACATGTATCAGTTTGGTAAACCTTCTATACACATGACATAATGTCACTTAGTGTGATAGAGAATGCCATAGGAAATGGTATCGAAGATCTATGGGTGTATTGTGTGCTATACATGTGTTATATTATGCATGATTCAGGCCAGTGGCTTTCTTGGGTCAAGTGGGAGCAATGGAAATGTGCAAGAAAGAGAAATGGATGAGAACGTCTTCTCCAGGGAGGATCATGCTGAAACAACATCACTGCTTGAGCAGGTGACTCTTTTACATGCTATTCATTTTAATACTACTCTTATGGCTGATTTAACTGTCAAATAATCATTTGTGCAATGTGCTATGTTTTTTATCCTCAGGAGATGCAACCTGGGCCATCACATCAATCAGGTGTAAGTTTTATAAGTGGGATCATCAGCAAAGCAAGAGTTCTAACCTTTGAGAGGATGCTGTTTCGTGCAACAAGGGGAAATATGTTATTCAATCAAGCAACTGCTGATGAGAAAATCATTGATCCAGCATCTGATGAAATGGTTAAGTTCTTTCCTTGACAAGATTCCATTGGAGGACTGATCTGTATAAATTTAATTGGTATTAGAAATTTCCATCATTGCTACAAGTTCTTGGTCTGTAGAGGATAAAATTCCTTGGTCTATTGTTTTGACGGGCATGAAACAGTAGAATCAAATTAGATTGGACATTTTCTAACTTAATTCCTGATCTTTTGTTTTAACTGGTTTAGGATTTCCGATTTCCAGGCTCATTCTTTTCCTTTGTATTTATTTCTTTTTTTGTGGTCGTAATGTTGCATGATATGCTTACTGAATTGCTTTTACAGGTTGAGAAAACTGTATTTGTGGTATTCTTTTCCGGTGAACAAGCAAGAACAAAAATTCTAAGAATTTGTGAAGCATTTGGTGCAAACTGCTACCCGGTCCCAGAAGACATAACCAAACGGAGTCAAGTAGCACGAGAAGTATGGTTTGTAATAAAATTAATTTAAATGAACTACCACTGCCCCCTTATGCTTAAGCTGGCGTGTGTCTTTATACATGCTGCTATTCCGTTATCCTTCCATTCTGTCAACCACACTTTTCCGTGTTCAATGAATGTATGAACCCCCTCTCCCCTGTGTGGCTCTTAGATTTTAACTGAACTGATGATATCCATCATAACACCTGAATGTTTAAGTCTACGGAGATGAGTTGATTCACATTGAGAGTATTTTTCCTTGTAAAACTTGCTGGGCGTGCTTATCAGCATTATAGGGAAACAAGTCTCGACTTTCTCTTTACATTTTCTATATTATTATTTTTAGATCAATTCATAGCCTTTAGCCACTCACGACCTATGTTTCTCTTGACCTGTTATCATCTGTGTGTTGTGTTAGGGTATTTTTCCGTAAGTAAATCACTTTAATAACGATGTTATATTCACATGTGTTGTATGAACGTACGTAATTTTCACATGTTATGTTCTGTGTCACTGCGTCGTATGAGGGTATTTTATTTGTCATAAGTAAATCATTTTGTTGATAATGAAAACTATGGAATCCTTCTCCGTGAGTAAAACTTCTTATAGATGTATCCTAACCTCTACTAGAAACTTCCATATCAAAATTACAAGAAGGCAAAATCCATATATGAGGGGTTTGATGTTACTACTTATTTACTTTCAGGTTTTATCACGGCTATCTGAATTTGAGACCACATTGGATGCTGGGATACGTCATAGGGACGATGCTTTAATCTCTATTGGTTTTCACCTAACAAAATGGATGAACATGGTGAGACATCGATATGGGATTTTGCCTGAAGTGCAGTTTATCATCATTGACGAGTGTACTTGGTGGTGATTTCGGGATATATGCTCTACATTTTCCTTTCTGTTGTATAAATTGGTCTTTCTTTTCCAGGTTAAGAAAGAAAAAGCCGTATTTGATACATTGAACATGTTAAATTTTGATGTTACAAAGAAGTGTCTTGTTGGTGAAGGCTGGTGTCCAATTTTTGCGAAGACTCAGGTACTATCTTTTTCTTTTCTTTTCTTTTCTTTCGTATCTTTCCTGTGGTTACTCTGATATATTGCTGTCGTGGGTCTGGTATAATAGATTCAGGAGACTTTACAACGGGCAACACTTGATAGTAATGCTCATGTTGGTATAATTTTCCATGTGATGGATGCTGTGGAGTCTCCCCCAACATACTTCAGGACCAACCGTTTCACGAGTGCATTTCAAGAAATTGTTGATGCCTATGGGTTAGCTACTATTAAATATCTTTGAAACTGATTTATTTATCCAAATGGAAGCTTTGACACACAGTAAAGGTTGCCGTCGTGTGAGTGATGTGACCAGAGGCCACTGGTTCAACCTGTGAAAACTACCTGTTATAGAAGTATAATGATGGATGCTTTTATCATACACCTAGCTGCCATTTATTTTTTATTTCCCTCGTAGTTTTTGGTTAATGATCGTTGTTTATTGTTCATTTTACCATCACAACCTAATATCAAAATAATGTACTTGTTTTCTTGCTAAATAATGAGTTTAATTGGAGAATTTAACCAAGTTGGTGGTTTGCTCTCTTTGACTGAATTTTGAATACATCCAAATCTTATTAAGTTATAAACCAGTTTCTACTAATAAGACCGCACCATTCGAGCCTTACTCCCTCTAGGTAGTCTGCGGACAGCTATATGGATCTCTTTGCCTTTATTGTATAAATTTATGTAGAATTTAGTAGAAATAGATAAGGAGATTGAAGAGGAAGATGTAAACTCTTTTATTAATATTAAACAACTTATCTAAGATGATAAGTTGTGAATACAATCCTTATATAGCCACCAACGGCTATAAAGCAAAAAGCAAACAGTGCACCAACGGCTAGAAAACAGAACACACTTGTTTTCTAGTTACGATACTAAGACAGATCCTAAGCCTATTAGGGATTAATAAAATGATCCTAAATTAACACTAAAAAGTAGTATTAAATTAGGAAACAATAAAATAATCAACTTCTTCAACACTCCCCCTCAAGGTTGGTTGTGAAGAATGCGGCCAAGCTTGTTATGAAGATGATTGAAAACTTGACGGGGAGACTGGTTTAGTAAGGATGTCGGCAATTTGATCTTCGAGTTGACATGAACAAAGGCAATGTCTTCATTGTCCACCTTTTCTCTTAGGAAATGTCTGTCAACCTCAACATGCTTTGTCTTGTCATGGTGAGTAGGGTTTTTACGCAATACTCGGGGCTGATGTATTATCACACGGAACTTGAATAGGTAGAGCTTTCTTGAACCCCAATTCGGATAGAACTCTTTGTATCCATATCCCTTCACGGACACCATGAGCAAGTGCCCTAAGTTCGGATTACACGCACTACTTACGGACACTACATGTTTGTTTCTTGCTCCTCCATGTAGTCGGGTTCCCCATACATATGTGCAATATCCGGATGTAGATGCGTAATCATTGATTGCCCCGGCATAGTCGGCATCGGTGTAAACTTTAACATCCCTTGATTCACCCTTTTTGAACATAAGGCCTTGTCCAGGATGTTTCTTTAGGAATCTCAGTACTCTTTCAGCTACATGCATGTGTCTTTGAGTAGGTTGATGCATGTCTTGGTGATTAGACCTACGACAAAACAAATGTCGGGTCTAGTGTGGGATAAGTAGATAAGCTTACCTACCAATCTTTGGTATTGCCACTTTGTCAACAAGAGGGTTGTTTGCCTCCTTTCCAATTTTCGGCCCTGGTTCAACGGGAGTGTTTGCGAGTTTGCACCCTAACATTCTGTTTCTTTGAGAAGATCAAGAGTGTACTTTCTCTGTGATATGGAAATTCCTTCGAGGTTACGTGAATTTCCATACCCAAGAAGTACTTTAGTTCACCAAGATCTTTAATTTCAAATTCGAAGCAAGAGTATATTTTACTCTTTGAATTTCATCACTATCATCTCTGTGAGAATGATATCATCCACATATACAATCAATACGGTGGTCTTTCCGGATACGATCTTTGTGAATAAGGTATGATCACTATGACATTGGTGAAAGCCATTCTTTTTCACAAAGTTTGTAAACCTGCCAAACCAGGCCCTAGGGAATTTGTTTTAAGCCATACGAGAGACTTGTTTAGCTTGCAAACCTCCCCTTGTTTGCCTAGATTCTCAAATCCAGGTGGTAGGTGCATATAAACTTCCTCTTTTAGATCCCCATAAAGGAAGGCATTCTTTACATCCGAGTTGATGTAAAGGCCAATCCAAGTTAACTACAATGCTCATGAGAATCCTAATGGTATTTAATTTGGCAACGAGTGCAAAAGTTTCATTGTAATCAATCCCTTGGGATTGAGTGAAACCTTTTGCTACAAGCCTTGCCTTATACCTATTTAGTGATCCATCGGCATTGTATTTGCTTGTGAATATCCATTTACAACCAACAGGACGTTTTCCTTTTGGTAAGGAAGTCACATTCCATGTCTCACTCTTTAAGAGGGCATTCATTTCCTCTTGTAGTGCAGTGTTCCACTCAGGGGTTTTAATAGCATCATGGACATTAGTAGGTATTTCAATACTGTCCAAACTGCAAGCTAACCCCTGGAGTGGAAGAGGCAACTGATCATGGGATAGAAATGTGTACTTTTGGTTAGTAGTACACTTTCTAACCCCCTTCCTTTGAGCAACAGGTAGATCATCATCTTCCTTATGATCCACAGATTCATCACTATCTGTGGTATCATGGGAAGTACTCTTATTGTCAGATTCATCATCAGTTGATGATCCATTTTCAGTTTCAATGTCATGTTCAGAGATCTCAGGATTTTGATGCATTGCCTTTCTTTTCCTTGTATAAACAATGACATCTGAACCATCCCTTTGTGAGGGATTATTCTGATGATCACTACCTTCAGGATTGAAAGTATTATGCTCATCATTTTTCTTTTGAGATTCTGGAGTGGGGTTCAAATCACCCTCAAATTCAGGAATAATTATATTCCATGATTGATGATAATCATTGAATCCCTCCCCCTGAATTGTAGGAGTATAGAATGGAACATTTTCAGAAAATGTTACATCCATAGTGATGTACATTTTTCTAGTATTGGGGCAATAGCACTTATAGCCCTTTTGTGTGGGTGCATACCCAACAAATATGCATTTCACTGCCCTTGGATCAAGTTTTCCTCTCTGTTGTGCATGGACATGTACATAACATGTGCATCCAAACACTCTTAGAGGGATATTGCCAAATAAATGAGAGTCAGAATAGTGCTCTTTTAGAACACCCATTGGAGTTCTGAAATTCAGAACTCTTGAAGGCATTCTATTAATGAGATAAGTTGCTGTCAAGACAGCTTCACCCCATAGATATTTTGGGACTTTCATGGTGAACATAATGCTTCTAGCCACTTCCATTAAGTGTCTGTTTTTTCTTTCTGCCACCCCATTCTGTTGGGGTGTATCAACACATGTACTCAAATGTACAATCCCTTTCTCAGAGAAAAAAGATGAAAGAGTTTTTTCAAAATACTCTTTCCCATTGTCAGTTTTCAGAATTTGGACTTTGGTTCCAAATTGATTACTTATCATGTTGTAGAGGTGTTTGAACACTCCTCCTACTTCAGATTTTTCTTTTAAGAGAAACAGCCAAGTGACCCTGCTATGGTCATCAATGAAACTCACAAACCATCTTTTTCCAGTGGTTGTGGCCTTCTTAGAAGGTCCCCAAATATCACTGTGTAACAAGGCAAATGGTTTTGAGGGAGTATAGCCTCCAGTAGGATAAACAGGTCTAGTATGTTTAGCTAATTCACACACTTCACAGTGTAATTCAGTACTGTTTTTTTTATTAAACATACTAGGATACAACTTCTTCATATAGGCAAAATTAGGATGTCCCAGTCTATAGTGTAACATCATAATTTGATTGCAAGAATTTTCAGAACTGTTGCAACTAGCAAGGCCTTTAGGAATCTCATCAAAGAACTTGTCAGTGAAGGCTGTTTTGAGAATATAGAGATCAGAGTGAGTTTTACCACTAGCAATCTCCTTCAGAGAATTCAACTCCTGAAATTTACAGCCATTAGAATGAAACAGAACAGTGCAATTTGAGTCCTCTGTGATCCTTTTTACAGACAGGAGGTTGCATTTCAGATTAGGAACATATAGAACATTATTCAGAGTTATATTCTCTGTTTCCTTCACATCCCCTGTTCCATACACTCTGGAAATAGTGCCATCTGCAATTCTTATATTATGGAGATTTTTGCACTTCTGTATATCCACAAATAATTCTGGATTTCCAGTCATGTGGCTGGAAGCACCAGAATCAACAATCCAGAGATTCTTAATGATTGAATTTCCAGTATATGCATTAAAACACAAACCTGAATTGTGCATGGAAGAATAATCTTGTGACTATGAGCAGCTAGAAGCCTTTTTAAGCCCACAATTTGCTCCTTGGTAATTTGACAATCAGGTTTGTTGTTTTGCGCACCAGTAGATGTTGTGACCATGGTACTGCTTTCATGGACAGTAGGAGTGATGCTCTTTAACAGTAGCTTTCTCCTGCTCTCTTTATATTTGATATCAGCAACCATAGCCTTTTGTGATGAGAGGGGTTTTTGACTCAGAATACTCCCCCTTACTTCATCAGGATTGACGTTGTCACCATTAAATGTGTGACTGGAGAATGACAACATTGATGGCTCAGTGTTCCAGGAAGAATTCATACTTGATTCTTCCCTTGAGTTAACAACTGAGGATGAATCATGTGCCATTTTCGGAGAGATAAAAATTTCCTGAAATTTGAATTTTTCCAGAAAATTTGAAGATTTGAGTAACTTTGATGGATCAACGCTCCGATACCATGTAGAATTTAGTAGAAATAGATAAGGAGATTGAAGAGGAAGATGTAAACTCTTTTATTAATATTAAACAACTTATCTAAGATGATAAGTTGTGAATACAATCCTTATATAGCCACCAACGGCTATAAAGCAAAAAGCAAACAGTGCACCAACGGCTAGAAAACAGAACACACTGTTTTCTAGTTACAGTACTAAGACAGATCCTAAGCCTATTAGGGATTAATAAAATGATCCTAAATTAACACTAAAAAGTAGTATTAAATTAGGAAACAATAAAATAATCATCTTCTTCAACAATTTACTACATGTACAATACACTACAAAGATTGTCTATTTTCGGATGTATGCTTTGCTCATTGTATGACTGATAAATATTGATACTTCATAAGAGAGAGACATTCCATGTATGAGTCCTTTTTATATAGCGCGATATATTTCAATTAGGAGGGTAAGAAATAAATAAGATGATTTGTTCCCTTCACTGCTGTTAGCAGGACGGGGAAGGCTCATTTAGTTTTGATATCAGGGTGTTACATGCTGATAAAAGCTGGAGAGCAATTCATTTTTTCCGCACTTTCTTCCAATATTATTTCTCCTGTTACTGACATATGCTGATTAAGAGCTCAAAGTGAAATACTAAATCAACTTCATTATTTGTTCAGTGTAGCAAAATATCAGGAGGCGAACCCTGCTGTCTATACTGTTGTAACATTTCCATTTCTCTTTGCTGTAATGTTTGGAGATTGGGGTCATGGATTATGTTTGCTACTTGGAGCATTGTTCCTGATAGCTCGTGAAAGAAAGTATGGTTCTCAGGTGTGCTCTTTTGTCTTGTTGGCCTTCTACGCATCTTTTTTTTTTTTGACCTACTCCTCTTCACTTGATTCGGGGGGGGGGGGGGGGGGGGGGTTGCGCATTAACTATGATAAGTAAAATATTGTAGAAAAGCTCTGAATCTCTGGCTAATGTTTATTATGCTTAAGTCTCAATTGTTTCTGTGACTAATTACCCAATTGTGCAGCAACAAACAAGCACAATTTAGATTCACATATCTAAGAGCCACTGTCAGAGCACGCACTGGTGTTAAGCTATTTATTTCCTAGTGTAATTTCCTTTTCCTTCACTTTGAAACCATAATTTTCTTGTATTGTTGCTGAATGCTCCAAACAGAAACAATGCAAACTGCTGTTTACTTGGTTGTTTATCAACCTTATCTGCCATGCCACTAAAAGAATTTGGTTGTCTCTCAACAGTAATAACAGTTAACACGCTTCATGGCTGTTTAATTGTTGTTACTATTCATCTTTTATTGGCCTGAATTTGTGGATTTAAAGCATATTCTTCTGGAATATGTTTACCTCGTAACGTGACCATAATTTTGTATAGTGCTTAGGAGAACGCAAAGTTGCATGTAACTAGACATGTCACCCCCTTATGCTGTGTAAAATAGTTACGCTATACCTTAAAAGTGCCTGAAGAATTTGGCTTCTTTCTGCCTCTATCTTCTAAAGATTGATTAGGGGACTATCAGGGAACCTTGTGGCTGATTGATTCTTCCAATGATCAGTTGCATGATTAACAGACTTAGGTATATTTACTAGGATAGGTGAAATTTCTGAAGAAAACCTCGTGTTAATTGCTTTTCCGTTTATTATTCTGTTTGAGTATGTAATTTTGTTTCCGATCAGAAACTTGGTAGCTTTATGGAGATGCTCTTTGGCGGCCGATATGTTCTGCTTTTGATGTCAATATTTTCTATTTACTGTGGGCTGATCTACAACGAGTTCTTCTCAGTTCCTTTTCACATATTTGGGAACTCAGCCTACAAATGCAGAGATGTTTCCTGCAGGTAGAATCAAATCATTTGGACTTTGTTGGCGAGTTTTTTAGTTGTTGCTATCGTAGTCTACAGGGACATTGTTCATTCTATGCAGGGATGCTAGGTCAGTTGGTTTAATCAAGTACAGGGAACCATATCCGTTTGGAGTGGATCCAAGCTGGAGAGGTAGTCGTTCAGAGCTTCCTTTCTTGAACTCACTTAAGATGAAAATGTCTATTTTATTGGGAATCACTCAGATGAATCTAGGAATTATCATAAGTTACTTCAATGCGCGATTCTTCAACAATTCACTGGACATAAAGTAAGTATTGTTTTGTATTCTTGTTTTTCATTTGTCACGACTGTTAGTTAAATATATATAATAAAAGATTTGCTTCAATCTCTTTTTGTTAGGTACCAGTTTATACCTCAAATGATCTTCCTTAACTCCCTATTTGGGTATCTCTCACTTCTTATTATCATAAAGTGGTGCACCGGTTCTCAGGCAGATCTTTATCATGTAATGATTTACATGTTCTTAAGCCCTTTTGAGGATCTTCGCGATAATCAGTTGTTTCGGGGACAAGGTGTGCTTCAGGTAATGCCCTCTTCAATTACACTACTTGACCATGTCAGAAGAAAATGCTAAATGGACCAGTGTTTGTACTGTGGCATCACACCGAAAGCAATCAACCCGCGGAGAGTCGATTCTCAGCTATAGAAACGATTTTCACCCTTGTGGCTTGTCACAATACCGGTGGAAAGTGGATTCTCGGGTGTAGAATCAAGCGTGAAAAAATCGTTTGTCACGGTGGTGCCATAACGAGTTGAATTGGTGTGGTGCCACCAAAACGCCTAATACCGAATTGTGCTTTTTTGAAAATCCATCTGCTGTTTTGTAGGTGATATTGTTACTTGCTGCTCTTGTTGCGGTTCCATGGATGCTTTTTCCAAAAACTTTCATCTTGAGAAAACAACACATGGAGGTATACAATTTTTGTTGTTGTTGTAGGTGAGCAGAGCTACTTGTGAGCTGCTCATTCTCAACTCGCAAAATTCTACAACTCGATTCGGTATTTTTCGAGTTGTAGCCCGAGTTGTGCTACTGCATTTATTAATCGAGGCGATGTTGAGCTTCAGAATCTAGTAGTCGAGTTTTATTTAATAATTATTTATTTAATTATATATACAACATTCATTATTAAATTAAACGATATTTTATGTATACACTAAATATAATTAGAGTTGAGTTTGAGCTTGCCCCATTCAACAGAAATTAAATGAATTCTAAAACGATAATCGAGCTCACAAGTCGACTCAAATAATTTCGAGTAGTAAACGATTTGAGTTCAATCTTGTCTTTATAACTCGATCAATTTCGAGTCGAGTTATTTCGAGTAGTAAATGAGTCAAGTTCGATCTTGTCTTTTTATTACACGATCGAGTTCGAGCCCGAGTTATTTCAATTGAGTCAAGCTTGAGCTCTGGGGAGTATCGACTCAAC
The DNA here is from genome assembly GCA_036785695.1 of Gentiana straminea. Classification (NCBI taxonomy): domain Eukaryota; kingdom Viridiplantae; phylum Streptophyta; class Magnoliopsida; order Gentianales; family Gentianaceae; genus Gentiana; species Gentiana straminea. Next base: position 188,213 of record JAVUPR010000510.1, read on the forward strand.
TCTGCTCGATTACACCCCTATTTTGAAATGTGTACATAGGGAAGTTTTATAAGTTGATTTAATTTAGCATCTCTTCCTTTCTCTGTTCTAAAAATTATTACAGAGATTCCAAGGTCGTACATATGGTTTGCTTGGAACCTCTGATGAGATGATTGATGACGAACCCGACTCTGCTAGACATCGCCACGAGGAATTCAACTTTAGTGAAGTGTTTGTACATCAGATGATACACTCTATCGAGTTTGTACTTGGTGCAGTCTCCAATACCGCATCATACCTTCGTCTTTGGGCTTTAAGGTAAGTGATGAAACTTTCGTGTTTGAATGTCTTTGTTCCTAACTTTTTATGATGCTATATTCATTTTTTGTTTTTGTATTCTTTGATGACTTATCAGTTTGGCTCACTCGGAATTGTCAACTGTCTTTTATGAGAAGGTCTTGCTCCTTGCCTGGGGGTATGTTATGCTTCAATGTTTTACCCGTTTTTCTTATGAGTTATACAGAGTGGATGCATTATATCCATCCATTTCCACTCTTTTTCACATATTAGGAGTGTGCATGTGTGTGTGATAGAGAGTAGAAACTCATCCACTCATTATAACATTTTTAATGGTTGTACTATAAATGATCTCCTTTTATTTTGACCTTCCAAAATGTACTATGACACCACACCTTTTGTGACTCGGCCTTTTTAAAAGTTTATTCTACACAATAGACTGCCTGAAAGTTGATTACTTTGAAAATTTTGATTGTGTGGTGTCATGGCATTATGTTTGGTGTGGTGTCACTAAAGACTGACTGCCTTTATTTTTTTTTTCTTTGCGCAATGTACTACCTCCGTCTCTCAGTAAGTGTCCGTATTTGAAAACGAAAAGTGTCCCTTATTGTCCCGTCATTTTAAAATACAAATAGCACATTTATCCGTTACTTTCCTTATCTTACACTTAATTTATTATCAATTTAACATTAGGCTATGAACTACAATGTAAGATTTATCTGCTTTCTGAGTCAATGTTCACACTGAGAAGTGACACGCATCGAAGGACTGGAGTTAGTAGTTAGTCGGTTTCAAATGGCTTTTTAAATGTTGTATGATCCAAACAAGTCTGATTTTGATGAAAAAATGATGGATAAGAGCACTTGCATTGGAATCTGTAAAAAGTGGCAAATCTGTATATACAGCTCTAGATCCAACTAAAATGTGTTGCATCAGAATCTGTATACATGATCTCTATTCAACAGATTCTGGATAAAATTGGACATAATACTCTATATCTACCGCAATCTGAATTTTTTTACAGATTCAAGTTTTTGCTATTTCTAACATATATATATATATATATATATATATATATATATATATATATATATTTCGAGTCACAAAAAATGCTTTATACAAATATTTCATTAATAAGATCTTCTATACATATTTTCAATATCTATACAAGGTAATATTTATATAGACAATAAGTTATTTATATGTGTATTTGTTTTCGTAAATATGTCATAATTATTTTGGTTTACAGTTACTTTATTATTGTAGTACGGTAGAGATTCTGGTACAGGTGACTATGTGTAGAGATTCTGTAAATGATGTTGGAGTCTGTAAAATAGAGACTCTATTCAGAGACACTGATGCAAGTGCTCTAAATACAGGTATGACAGTTTCATCATAAAGTTGGTTGGGCTGGCGGTATTTGCATTCGCGACAGCATTTATATTACTGATGATGGAGACGCTCAGTGCTTTCCTCCACGCATTGCGTCTCCATTGGGTGGAATTTCAAGGCAAGTTTTATCACAGTGATGGGTACAAATTCCAGCCCTTCTCTTTTTCTTTACTAGCTACAGACGAAGACGACTAGACATTGTTTACTGTGTTACATATATATATATATATCAAATCCTAATCATTTTTTAAGAAGATCCTAATCATTTGAGGATGTCTAAATACATGCTTTAGCTTCTTAACTTAGAACAGGTTTCATCTTGGGTTTTAGGTTATAGTAGCTTATTATAGCAGCGAAAAGATTTTGTAATTTTTATTTTTATTTTAAAAAAAAACAAAAAAACGATGCCGGGTCTTTTTTGTTTGTCGTAGACAATTGCAACAGTTATTGGTATAACAAGTGGAGAGGGGTGTATAAGGGGTGAATTGAATACATCACACATTTCTCCACGTGTACGATAACGGCTGTAGATGTAATTTATTTGGGTATAATTATGGGTGTTTGTAGAGAGAATAAAGGAGGTATCATGTAATAGATTGATATAAGAGGATGTGGATTCTTTTGTGGTGAACAATGCTCTGTATACAATGAACTTGTACTAGCTTGCTGACTGAGAAGTGATATATATATATATATATATATATATATATATATATATATATATATATATATATATATATATATATATATATATATTTTTTTTTTTTATTTTTTTTATTTTTTTTTTTTTTGCGGAATACACGAATTGTTTTTTCGACTGATGAATCATTGAATCATATTGTTGATAGGCTTGAAATTGTTTATTACTCCATCCATTTTGAAGTTCCATCCATTTTGAAGTATGTATGTGTGTGTGTATATATATATATGTGTTGTTTTAGCATTTAATTGTGTTATTGTTTTCAATCACTGTAGAATAATTGCAGATATTGACAGAACAGATCTGCAAGGCCTCGTTTGGTTTCGGGTTGGGTTGGAACTCAATATTTTATTCATTTTATTATCTTATTTACCATTAATTTATTAATTCTATTATTTTATTATAATTTTCCCATCAATCATTTTATCATCAATAAATAAAATAATATTAATCAATTCATTCTATTCACTCACTACACTATTTAACCATTATTTTATCAATATAATATTTCATTAAATTTCTCTCACCAATCATTTTTTTTTCATTTATACAAATTTCAATACAATATTTCAACTTTATAATTATTATTTTATTTTATTTTCTCTCTCTTGAATCCATTCAACCTTAATCCAACCCGAAACCGAACATGGCCAAGTGTTTTATTGCAGATAGTGTTAAACAATTATATTCGTCAAAGACTAATACTTGACACCATTATAAAAATACAGTTGAATAAATAAATAAATAAATAAAATAGATACAAACCAACCTTTAAAGAAAAAACAAAGAGCAATGAGAAACGATAAGTAAAAAATGTTCAGAAATGACAAATACTTTTGAATTCGTAAATTTCTTTCAAGTTAGGTGAAACCAAAGAATATAAATCAATAAAATACATTTATACCATCATTTTAAGATTTTGTTGCAAGTGCTCCAAGAATCTGTTTTAGCTTGGTTATGGATTATTATTATTATTATTATTATTATTATTATTTTGATCGAGGGGTTATGGAATTTTTTTGTCACCAAAAAAAAATAAAAATGCATCAAATGTGAAGTCTGAAAATGTCTAGGAACTCACTCCATTTGAAAATGTCTAGGAACGGGGAGTTCTTCCCCTACTCACTCCATTCGAGAAAGAAAATGCGTATGGATGAATTTGGTTCCACAATCTTCCGAAGCGTCATGGTAAAGAGTTATGCACCGTTATGCCTAGATAAGAGTCGATCTCTTCTGATACAAGTCAAAGTAACATTCAATCAATGGACAAACAGGCTCCGATACCACGTGTTTGAACTGAAAAAAGGGAGTTCTATTGACATACTCTAATTACTTCCGACATCACGATTGCTTAGTGCATTCAGAAATTACTTTAAAAACCACGATTATATTTTACGAAAAAGAACGTCACTGTTAATAGCATTACATCTTCCATAAAACGTCACTGACAGTGACATTTTTTTGTTTACTTTTCAGAATGAGGGTATTGGCATTGACGCTACTTGTACTCGAGAAACGTATGTGGTGTTAATAAGAACGACTATGAGCATTGCCGTTCTTAGAGCAACCCTAGTGGGGCTTTTGTAGAGAGCTTTTGTTTACTTTTTGTCAGAATAGAAGACTTCTTTCTTCAAAAGTAAAATAATATGAAAGAAATTGACAAATAATTTTAAAGATTGGCTATTCCATTATCTACTTTTAGATAATGGTAGAGAGTAATTATGGGGAAATGGGAAAGTAAAAAAAGGGAAACTCATAGGAAAAAAGAGGTATAGTGAGCTTCAAAATTTTTTATTTTTTATTTTTGTTTTCTTGTAAAACACCTGCAACTTTAAAAGCTCAAACATATTCAACAATGGTCTATGTTGATGAAACCCATTTTTTTTTTGGCTTTTTCTCACAGCACGTTTGCATATAGTGGTCTCCAAATTGACTCATTTGAAGGATAAAGAATCAAATTAGAAGAATAAATAATGAAAAAAAATGAATGAATTAAAGGTTGTGGTAGTTTTAATCCCAGGTGCTGAGTCAATGATGGTGGAAGGAGGTGGTGTAGGGGTGGCTACGTGAATGGTGGTGGTGGAAAGAGGTGGTTGCAAAGATATTAATGATTTGATGAAGAATTTTATTTTTTTACCATTACAACCCCTTGTCATATAAGAATATTTACAAAGATTATTTTATATATTTTACCCAATATTTATTTCCCAAATGTCTTAATGTCAGTAAATGCAAAGAATAGAGTATATATAGCCACTATAATCTTTACATGTATGTTGGTGAGATAATTTTACAAAAATAATACTTATACTACCAAATGTGATGTCGGAAAATAATTAACCTAATTTATTGGACTTATAAGCACAAAAATGAATCTGTTGGACTTATAAGGACACAAAATAGATAGATAGACTGAAATACTCTTAATGAAAAAATAATAATAATAATAATAATAATAAAAGAGGAGAAGAGGCGCTCTTGCTTGTTGTTTGTTTTTTTTTTTGGTTATTTTTTTCAGGCGCTGTTCAGGGTTTTTTTTTTTTCATACACTGTTCAGGTTTTTTTTTTGTTTTTCAGGCGCTGTTCAGGTTTTTTTTTTTTAACCGATGTATTGACCATCGCGATACAATGACCACCCCCGATACATTGCCACCGCAATTCAATGACCACCGCGATGCATTGACCACCCCGATGCATTGATCACCTCGATGCAATGACCATCCTGATGCATTGACCACCGCGACGCCCGATGCGATGACCACCGTGATGTAGAGACACCGCGATGAAGCAACACCGTGATGCAGAGACACCGCGATGAAGCGACACCGCGATGCAGAGACACCGCAATGAAGTGACACCGCGATGCAGAGACACCACGATGTTATAACATTTGACGATCCAGAGACACCGCGATGAAATGACAACGCGATGCAAAGACGCCTCGATGAAGTGACACCGCATTACAGAGACACCGCGATAAGTGACACCGCATTGCAGAGACACCGCGATAAATGACAACGCAATGCAGAGACACCGCGATGCAGAGACACCGTCTTATGTCGATTTATGCAGTGACGTCTTATTGTATTGATTTATGTAGTGACATCAATGTCACTTCATTAGTTGTCTAATGTATGCGGTGACATCTGCACGGTGACATCAATGTCACTTCATTAATCTGTCTAATGTATACAAGTGACATCCGCAAAGTGATATCAATGTCGCTTCATTAATAAAAGTGTACAACATCTTGCATTATGTTTATAGAAACAATAGTCATCATAAGGGTTTTACTTAGGTCCAATAGGCCAGATTTTTGAACCATTGGATCATACAAAAAGTGAGGTACACAAGTGGACTATTCCAACAACATGGTAGGGAATATGAACCAAGTCATGTAAGGTACTAATCTTGAAATACAAGCACTGCAAGATTAAAACCCAAAATCAAGAACAAAAACTGAAATTCCCATGAAAAGACAAAACCAGAAAATCCAAATCCGTCAATGAGAGGAAGATTACAACAACTATTCACAAAAAGCATCTCATACATCATACAGGTGAGTATTTCCAAGAGAAATCTAACATGTGAGTTGTGAAAGCACATACGTGAACAAATATTTATGAATAGTACCGCGATGCAGAGACACCACGATGTTATAACATTTGACGATCCAGAGACACCGCGATGAAATGACAACGCGATGCAAAGACGCCTCGATGAAGTGACACCGCATTACAGAGACACCGCGATAAGTGACACCGCATTGCAGAGACACCGCGATAAATGACAACGCAATGCAGAGACACCGCGATGCAGAGACACCGTCTTATGTCGATTTATGCAGTGACGTCTTATTGTATTGATTTATGTAGTGACATCAATGTCACTTCATTAGTTGTCTAATGTATGCAGTGACATCTGCAGTGACATCAATGTCACTTCATTAACTGTCTAATGTATACAGTGACATCTGCAGTGATATCAATGTCGCTTCATTAATAAAAGTGTACAACATCTTGCATTATGTTTATAGAAACAATAGTCATCATAAGGGTTTTACTTAGGTCCAATAGGCCAGATTTTTGAACCATTGGATCATACAAAAAGTGAGGTACACAAGTGGACTATTCCAACAACATGGTAGGGAATATGAACCAAGTCATGTAAGGTACCAATCTTGAAATACAAGCACTGCAAGATTAAAACCCAAAATCAAGAACAAAAACTGAAATTCCCATGAAAAGACAAAACCAGAAAATCCAAATCCGTCAATGAGAGGAAGATTACAACAACTATTCACAAAAAGCATCTCATACATCATACAGGTGAGTATTTCCAAGAGAAATCTAACATGTGAGTTGTGAAAGCACATACGTGAACAAATATTTATGAATAGTTGTTGGACATAAACTATAATAAGCATGCTCTGTTCCTGGGCGTAGCTAATACAGAGAAGATTTTCTTTCCATTACCAAGGTACTGAACTAGCATTATGGGCACAAAAGAGAATACAATTCAAGGCCATTGACAAGGACTCCACTTTTGGTATTAAAATTGGGTTTTGAATAACAAGGGAATTTGAAACGAGCATAATTTACGTTTGAAGGATCATTCAGCTTATATCACTCAAGTTTTCGATGTTGATACAACGAAATTGGAATTTGGAAAAGAAGGCAAGAAGCATGAGAACCACACAAAAAAGAAAAAAAGACAAAACATAAACAAAAAGACTAGTAGCAAGATTTCATAAACCTACTCTACAAGCAAACTATCACAAGTACTAGTAGCAACTTTTCATAAACCTAATCACCATAGTACTTTATTGTCTCAATTCTGCAATTCATACATCTCCCTGTTATAACATTCACAACAGAGAAGAAAGAGATAAACACAAAAGGGATAAGAGGACAAGGAAATACGAAGAAAGGGCAAATACCAGCTTGAATAAAGCAAGAAAACGATATAAAGGTGCCCACTTTCATACATTAATTTCTGTTTACAAAGGACAGAAACACAAAATACCGGAAGAATTTTGGGTTCGGGGGTGAGGAGAATGAGAGAGTTCATTTAGAATAACTTGAGAGTCGCAGATCTCTTCTCTTCTAGCAACAATTTCCTCATCCTCATCCTCATTTTCTTCAAATTCTTATTTCGCCTCCTTCCATTTATCCTCAACCGGATCACTCGAATCAACTTTTCGCTCACATTGTGGCAATGAAGAACTAAAAGGGTCCCGAAATTCCCAAAGTGGAGGTGGTGGGGGTGTGTGGCTCTCATCTTCATCTATGTCCATAATTTCTTCTTTAGAAGACTTTGAAGTCGGCCGAGGAGGAGGGGAAGGCGGCAAAGACGGCAAAGGCGGAGGAGGCGGCAGGACGTCCTCAAGTTCCAAAGACTCAGATTCAGTGAATTAGTTCAAGGGTAAATTAGTAAACTGTGATATAATGTGTTCTTATAAAACCAACATACTGTATTCCTTTATGTCCTTTTAACAAATTAACCCTAAAATAAATTGATTTGCCTTTTTCAGATCTGTGCGGCCCCGCTCAAGCTGTCTCTGTATATTTTTCAAAATTTTAACCTCCCAAATTTTTTTTTCTCTCATTATTTGCAGCAGCAATTTCCTCCAAAAAGCTCACGACTCTCTTTCACACACACACACACACACACACACACACACACACTATTGCGTACATTCAGGATGCGATTCAACGCCAAAGGAAGAAGACAGTTACGTACTTGAGCCGAAGCCCGCATTTCGCGGTCCACTTCTTGTGCTGGTAAGTGATTTATTTGTACAACAACCTCGAATGAGCTTCAAATGTGAGGATTTCTGTGGATTGATTTTGTTTTCATGAGTGATTTTTGAGCCCTTTGATAGTGTTGTCATTTACCCGGACAAATTCTTATTTGGATTGTTTCTTATCTCAGTTCTTCGTTGAATTTGAGCATTTTTTCCGCTGAAGACAATGTACTTTGCCCTACATTTAGCAAATTGTTAGCTATCAATCCTTCAAGCGCTGACTGTTTTGGAATTTGTGACGGTTCAGTAGACTGGGGTTCCTATATTCTGCCAGGACATGAGTAGCAAGGAGAATTTCAGTGCCTGCAAGCTTGAAGGAGCAAACTTGAATGTGGAGCCCTTGCAGATGAAGAAAAAGAAAAAGGGTGGAGGATACAATGTGCGCAAAAGCTTAGCATGGAATAAAGCATTTTTCACTGAGGAAGGTGTCATCTCGTGAAACGATCAAATTCCCAATTTAATTTTCATTGGAAAGTGGTGAACTTGAGTTTTTTTCTTATGTTGGATTTTCTTTTGTCAGGTGTCTTGGATTCTGATGAGTTATCTTTCATTATTGGAACTCCTGGAAATTGTTCCAGAGAGGTTTTATCCTCTATCAGCGAGGAAAGTATGCATGTGCCTTCCGATGATTTGCAATCAGTTGGGAAGAACTTATTTAGGGATGTCCCTAGTGCATCTTCAAAAGAAGCGAAGAATCCCGTTCCTTTTTCACTGAAGCATAATTCACCAGCTAGTGTTCATAGAGCTACAACTTCTGCAGTCAGTTTAATTTTGCAAAACACAGTTTTATGCTTTATTATTACCTTAATTTTTTTTAAAGAAATACAACATTGTGCTTGCAGTCATCCATTACAGTTTTATCAAATCATGGCTTTCGTAGAACTGGGACCAGGGATTCAGGCAGTCAGCCATCTTTGCCTTTGTCTTCATATCCTTTAAAGTCAAAAGTTATAGTGTGCATGTGCTGCTTTCTTGACAGAAATATGATGTATTTTCTTCTCATCTGAAAAAAGGTACATTTGCTCTGCCTTAACTCTTTTGTACCTTGAAAAGGCCTGCAAAAACCCACACTTTTCAGTCAGCAATGAAGGGATCGAAAATTCCGAGGACTCCTGTCAAAAATCCAGGACAATCAGTTGTTGCTTCAACTAATAGGAATGCTGTAGGTAATGCTAGTCATGTGAAGCAAACACAGACCGCTCAACCAGGTTACTTGCCATCTCCTTTTGTTCATCATGATCTTATGGTTATCCACCAATCTCTCTTATTTGTTCGTCATGCTACTATGCAAGTATAGCTGTGCATCTTAGAACATAAATAATGGTCATCATTGTGTTCATCCTTTCCTCTCTGTATAATGAATGGTAGTTCTTTGTCAATAGTTGTGCAACATTTTTTTGTTTCTGTTGATGCAGTTTCTAGCATTAAACGGAATGTTGGGGTTACCGCTTCCAAAAGAAGTACACAAGTTGTGCCGAATAAATCAAAGGCTGGTTCTGAAACTGCCTCACATAGAAAAACAAATGCAGTATGAATTTTAATATGTTTTACTTAAATTGTTCTGTACTACTACAATGTGGAATACCTACAGCATTATGTTTTAGATGCACAATAAGCATGTGACAGACACTCTTTCATTTTTCGGCAATTGTTTTGACGAGTACAGGTTCACGTGCCAATTTCTTTTCCTTCACCAGCAACATTAGGGCCAATCTCCTCTAAGATGGTGAATAACTCTCCTCCAAAGGCCACTCGTGATGATGCCGCATCTTTTGTTGTACAATCTTCTGCTGGCCCAGATGAATCTACAGCAAAGGGAGTTTCTCTTCCACAAAACACTCTCGTTACAGGTACAGCCCTCCAACATAGGCAAATGAAATCAATAAAACCATCAGGCCTAAGGTTACCTTCTCCATCATTAGGATTTTTTGGTCAGGTACTTCCTTTTTCGTTTTGTCTGCATTTCTCAGATGCACATATGTTTTGTGTGCTTTCTATTTTATTATGTCGTGTTGAACTATCTGTTGCAGCAAAAATCTTAGTTCCTCAATGTTTTTAAAGTAAAACTGATGCTGAATTTTCTTGTTTGTAGGGAACTGGTAATTTTAGGCCTGTACAGCGAACCGTTAAAGTTCCTGGAGTTCCTAAACCTATACATACCAAGCTCATGAAGTCAGAAGATATTTGTTGCGTTTCGCATAATCAAATCGAGCAGGAGACTGTGAATGAATCTATTAAAATGGAAGGTTCAGTACTTCGTGATGTATGTGAGCCTTCTGAGCCCAGGAGAGATGAGATTATGACAAAACGCAAGAATGATTTCAATAAAAATCTTCAGTTCACCGTCAACCAGGTAGCTAAATGTCTTACTGGAGAGAACAAAGCAGTCGAGGATGCTTTGCTTGTAAAAAGTGAATCATCTACAGACTTGACAGGAGATGGTATTGTGAATCATGAAATTCTGGATAATGAAGGACACAGAGAATCTACTGGTAGTGACTCGGAAGAATCTAAATTGGCCCGTGTAGCTTCTGCTGCAGATGCCTCTGGAGCAAGAAGTTTGAATGGTAGTTCATGTTACAAAGTGGAAAAGAATTCAAGAAAATCTCTACTCGCTGATGACTTGGTTTTAATGAAGTCACAGTCAAGAGATGTATTTTCTTGTGCTGTTCAATGTTCCTCAACAACACCAATTACATTTGTCCATGATCTTTATAATCCTTCCAAGGATTTTAGTGAGCCAAATGACGTTTCACCTATTTGAAGCATTTTTGGTGCCTCATGAGGTTCAGCATTCGTCGGTGGAAGTTGGTAGCTTTAGTGAGCAAGTTGAAGATTCACAGAATCTTTCTTGTGGGAAAATTGCAAATGCATATTCTAGATCTCCAGCCGGTTGTGAACTTCAGATGGTAAAATCAGAGTTGTCAGGTCAAAGTATGAATTTAAATTCTTCAATGAACTATTCAAAGAGGGAGATTGCTGTAGAACCTATGTTTCAAGAGAGTGAAATTGTGGCTGATGTCATTCTGACTCCCAGAAGATACCAGGATAATGCTAATGAATGCTCACAGACGAGCGACATAAATGATCCATCAGGTAAGGGTCTAACGGTTAAGTTTGCTAACCTTGAGCCGATTCCTAGAATTACTGATGGATTGTCTGCTTCTAGCTGCTTTCTTGTTGAGAAAGGCATAGTCTCTAAAGAAATCCTGCAAAACGTTATGGAGAAACTTCCTCATGCAGTAACAGACATCTGCATAAGCGAGTTAAATACTTCTGATGTTCAAACTACCAAGGCACGAGCTGGAATGCAAACTGGAGGTGGTGATGTGGATGATGAGTCCGGGCAGGATATTGTAGGAGATCCGGTGTTTTGTTTGAGTGAGATTGCTCCTTCTGTTGAAACATACTACCATGCACACAGAGAAAGTATAAGCTGCGATTTTGTTCAAGCCATTCCACAGGGTTTATGTTCATCGTCAACTGAATCCCCAAAACAGTCAGATGCAGCCGAGCATGGACAATGTAATGCAAGTGTTATCACAATCGATGGGCCTGGAAAATTAACTTCTCTGTCTAGTCCTTGTTTTGATCCTTGTGATGGGGATAATTGTTGCCTCACATCTGATTACATAGTGCTTGAGGAAGACAAGGAATGCCATTTTCATAACGTTGAAAAAACAGATCCGAATTTACAAGCGTACTCTGGAATTGGGTCTGTTTTGCCACAAACAATGGCACAACTGGTGAATTCAGGCCAAGCTAAGACAAAAGAAAACGAAAATATGGATTTCTTTGCTGTATCACGGACTGAAGACACGCTAATGCAAGAGTTAGGAGGCAAAATGCCAGCGGAGTGCTCATCAAACCACACACCTGAGCTGTCTGATCATGGTGAGCTGATTGCTTGGTCAGAAAATTCTGGATGGGCAGAATTGGCCGATTCCCGCATAATGGTTGAGAACGTTCCTCAGTGCAGTATACTGCGGTTTGGTGTTCACTTGTCTGAAGATAGAACTACGCCTGGAGAGTTTGAGAGTAGTATTTTTGAGAGTGGTGCTGACTCTGTAACAAAGGATGCTGAAAATGGTGAAAGTGATTCAATAGACTCCAGAACAGTTTCAACTGTATGCCTATCTGAAAATTTTATACGTGAAGACCAATATAATGTAGTTAATGATTCAAATTCAGAGAATGCAACCTCTCGTTTCATGGAGGTCCAGACTTCTACTAAACTTGATAAGCATTTAACTTGGAAACATGACGAGGAGCCTGAAGATAAAGACGGACTCCTTGTAAATGAAGAGAATGATGGATTGAAATTAAGCGGTTTGTCCGATGAAACTATGTCAGCTGTTCCTGAAGACATTCATCGCCTTGTTGAAGAGCCTCATCATTCTGAGATGGATACTACATTGTGTACTAGGGAGGATACTGATTTGATTGAACCAGTGTAAGACATATTGGGTTGATTATCTTCTTTATACTGTGATTCATTCTTTATCGCTAGGGTAAATTTTAAGTTTTCTTTTTATTCAGCTGCAGCGAGAAAACTACAAGCACTTCAACCAAAAACACCCTCAAGATCATTCCAACAATAAATGCAGCTCCATTTTCTGATGAGTGGTTGGCTGCTATTGAAGCTGCTGGGGAGGTAATATACATCCTTTCCTGTGAATCACAATAAGTGTGATTAAGAAGTATTGGCCACTCAGTTCAAGCTCTAAACTGCCAAAAAAAAGAAGAAGAAACTTTCCGTGTTAGTTTAATTTATTTGTTGATCTTGTTCCTGATGTGCTCTTGGTCTTGATGTTCATTTATAATCGGTATCCTTCTTCATTGGTGGATTTTGATAGAAATTCTGACATCTATGCATTTGTTGTTCTTATTGAGAATTTATACCTTTAGAAACTGAAAAACGGAGAAATATTAATTCTTCGGCTTGCCTGCAGGTTTCTCTTTTGATTGAACATCAACAATTCTTGGTTTTTGTCATGGTTAATGGTGTAAAATGAATCATTGATGATTACCTGCCATAGCCTCGAGTTCCGCACTTTTAGTGCATTTTGATACAATTAGTTTTGCACAAAATTATCATCTTATTTTCATCCTTGTCTGCCTTATCAAATGCACCATATTTTTCACTCAAGTCGCAGATGCACATTGTATTGCTTGAAGTTTCTTTTCTTAGTGATTGAGGATATTACTTTCTGATGCTTGTGTCATGTATACAGGATATATTAACTATTAAAAGCGGAGCTGTGCAAAATTCACCCACTGAAAAAGTTGTTCCTGAACCCAGACCTTGGTCACCGGTAAGTTGCTCTCTCTGGACTCAATGCAAGAAGAGAATGAGAAACTAGCTACTGTTCATCTTTATCTCTTGCTTTAACTAGCTAATGGGTGTCTGATACTCAAAAATTTCCATTTTGAAAAGTTTTAGTTTCATTGATAGGATGGCTAACGAGTACGAAAGATGACTAATTTCAGTTTGTACTGTAATATATTGCCTGGGTTCATCTTCATACTGAATGTAATTCATACCTGCTCTATTTCTCAGTATTGAAACTGCTTATTTTTGTTACTTTTTAGGTCAAAAGGAGAAACAACTCGGTTGGACCCTTCGATTGTACAAAGTTTACCAGCCATTAACCCTCTGAATCTCACCTACTAACAACAAGGTTTGACTTCAATTCATTTTGTTATGAGGAAACATTATGATTGTTTTGCTCATTGGTCAACCCCCGACCCACCCACGGTTACTTTAAGCGCTATTGTAAATACTGGAAGTACTTTTGAGTTTTGACTATTTTTTATAATAAAGGATTCCAGCTGTTTATTTCAGCAAGGACTTCTCTCAAGTCTCAACCAATGCAATTTGTTACGTATTACATGCAAACTTCACTCTTTTAACCATTGTTGGTGTTCTTGTCATTGTTCTGGTACTTATATAACTTAGCACACACGACGTAATACACAAAATTCAAAGCTGCAATAACACTACATGTCCAGAACACATTATCCAATCTTCCTTTGTTTATGTCATCCGGCAACCAATCTGTTGTCTTCCTCAGAACATCCATCACAACATTTCCCATGTAGTAAGCAATCCCGATAAACATTGCCATAATAGCTGTCGATGTACTCTTTAATGAAGCTGGAAATTCTTGGTAATAGAAAGTAACATGTCCAGGGAAGTGAAATGCTTCTCCAAACCCGACAAATGCAAGCGGCGCCACCAGCCAGAATGCTGACATCGGTGTAACCGTACCCGCTTCTTCACTATGTTGAAGGTGATGAAGTTTTGTGATTTTTAACCTTCTTGATTCCACTAGGGCAGTTAGAGCCATGCTCACAATAGTTAGTACATGACCAATCCCTATCCGTTGCAACGGTGTAAGACTGGGGCGACCCGTCTTTTCCCATAAGGGAACGAGTAACCGGTCTATGAAAATCGAACCAATGACCACTGATACCATATTGAAAATCGTCATTGAACCGGCTGGGATCTTGAAATGTGGTCCAACACGTCGGTCCATTGCTAGAGCCAAGATGGTTACCAAGCTTATTTGCATGACTAGCGGGATGCATAAAATTAAACCAGTTAACCATAGTGGAATCAATTTGATTAGGCTTTTTAGATTTTCTGTTTCTTGAACTGTACATGATTCCCATCTCCTCGCCATCTTATTGGCCTGCGTATCACTTTCTGCTTCGGTTTTTAGTGCCGCGCGGTTTAAGAAGCTGCAGATCATGGTCTAAGATTTTCATTTCATTAGTAAATGAATGATTACAAGATATAAGCTGAGGAGATTACCTGAGGAAATTTGTAGGTATAGTAGCCTCCTTTGTCACTGCATCTTCATGCCCTTGATAATAATCATCACCCTTAGTTGACAATAACCTCTTCCTTTTCAAAACAGCAGCAACAATAACTCGACCTAATCGACCAAAAGGGCTTCCGGTCGGTTTGATATCGCGATAAAATCGCCTACCCGCTACAAACACAATCAATCCAAACACATTCGCAGCAGCACAAATACCAAAACCCAATGTCCAGCTCACATTGTCTTCCACATAAACAATGGCAGTGGAGCTAACTGCCATGAAAGTATACAATGTACAAACATACCAATTAAAGAAAATCTCTCTATGTTTTGGTTTATCAAACTGGTTTGCACCCATCGGTCCAATAGTGTAACGCGTCCCTGCTAGCCCTATAGACGCAAGAGCTAAACCTATGTATAATATAGCGTATTGTAGTTGTGACGGACTTTGGCATAGGCTTGATCCTATATCGCACTTAGGTGGTCTCAAGTTCTTCATTGCTGCGGTTAGCACCAAGATTAATGTGCCCTGCAGATAGAAAGATAAATCTACGTGATAAAATAGTAATTACGGGCTTAATTATGTGACTTAATTACCAGTAAGGCGATGAGGGAAGAAATCCAGATGACAGTGAAACAGCCTAGATATGAATCAGCAAGAATGGCTCCAACAATAGGAAAAATTAAGGTGCAGCCATTGAAGACATTGAATACTTGAGCTGCACTTATGCTCTTAACATTGAACTCTTTGATCAGGTACACTATTATGTTGTTTACCCATCCTCCAAATGCCAACGACGACCCTCCCATGGCCACTGCATATTTATATATATATATGCACATACACATGTGATTCATAAGTACATGAACATAACACATTCTGTGATCCAATAGTGACTCGAGTGTACAAGTTTAATGGTATATCTATATATACATAGAGAAGAAAAGAGAAGGAACCTATGGTGAAGGGGAAAGTGATCCAGCCGCCGCGTTTGCTGGAGGAAATAGGCTTGGGATTTTCTTGCTCAATGGAGACAACATTTCTGTCCATTTTGGCTTGTTGTTTGAAAATGAGGCGATAATCATTGTTCTTCGCTTATTAATACCAATCATGCCTATAGAACACTTGACTTCAATTAGTACCAAACCATGAAAAAATATTTGAACCCGTTAGCTCGACTCAAGTGATTCATGGCTTGAAAATACACAGAGAAATTTATACGTTCAATTCGCCTTTGAGGCGTCGTCATGTTAAAAAACACGGTGTCAAGTCTTTACCACAAAAAAGCTCAATTGATTCATGACATGAAAATACACAGAGAAATTATACATTCAATTCTCCTCCGAGACGTCATGTTAAAAAACACCAGGTCAAGTCTTTACCACCAAAAAAGAGCTAGACTCTGTAGATATCACATGAACCGGACTCCTCTAACGTCTCCAAACCCTGGGTCTGGTAACACTAATTGAGCCATAAATGATCCGGTTAACTACTTAGACAACATCGTCCTCGCTTGGTCTAGAAGGGTTAACCCGAGTTGACAAGACATTTACGTCTCACATTTATAAAGTTTCTCCCACATCCAATGTGGGATATCACAACTCCGAATTAGTAGGGTTAGTCGGTCCTAATACAGAGGGGCTTAAAAATACTTGAATTTGCACCCCTTTTTTTTAGGAAACTTTAAGGGCACCGCTGTAGATCCGATGGGGCGTCATATACGTTTGTGTTGATTTACCTATGACACCACACCGATTTATGTATATACCCGTGTCACTACAATTAC